>OX377621.1:51753769-51990618 GCA_947397865.1 Polietes domitor
GCACGCCCAGGGCTATCTGCGCTATAAATTTTATTCACCCAATATTTTCCGTTTGGATACTATAAACTCCCATAGTTACCTTCCATCAGAATTTGTTTCCTCTGTTAACTCCTGTCAACAGTGCTCTGTTAACAGTGTTCGATCTGTGATACAAAATCAAAGATTGTATGAATTTTAGAGACATCTGAAATATGTGGGGCCAAATTCGGATAGGGCACGCCCAGGGCTATCTGTGCTATAAATTTTATTCACCCAATATTTTCCGTTTGGTTTCGGTGGGCTCAGTATTTTTAGCTTGATGAGCTCAAAAATATGCATCTACAAAATTCAAGATTGTATGAATTTTAGAGATATCTGGACTATGTGGGGCCCAAATTCGGATTGGGCACGCCCAGGACTATCTGTGCTATAAATTTTATTCGCCCAATATTTTCCGTTTGGTTTCGGTGGGCTCAGTATTTTTAGCTTGATGAGCTCAAAAATATGCATCTACAAAATTCAAGATTGTATGAATTGCAGAGACATCTGAGCTATGTGGGGGCCAAATTCGGATAGGGCACGCCCAGGGCTATCTGTGCTATAAATTTTATTCACCCAATATTTTCCGTTTGGTTTCGGTGGGCTCATATTTTTGAACTCGATGGACCCAAAAATATGCATCTACGAAATTCAAGATTGTATGAATTTTAGAGATATCTGGACTATGTGGGGCCCAAATTCGGATTGGGCACGCCCAGGACTATCTGTGCTATAAATTTTATTCGCCCAATATTTTCCGTTTGGTTTCGGTGGGCTCATTTTTTTGAGCTCGATGGGCCCAAAAATATGCGTCTACAAAATTCAAGACTGTATGAATTTTAGAGACATCTGAAATATGTGGGGCCCAAATTCGGATAGGGCACGCCCAGGGCTATCTGTGCTATAAATTTTATTCACCCAATATTTTCCGTTTGGTTTCGGTGGGCTCATATTTTTGAACTCGATGGACCCAAAAATATGCATCTACGAAATTCAAGATTGTATGAATTTTAGAGATATCTGGACTATGTGGGGCCCAAATTCGGATTGGGCACGCCCAGGACTATCTGTGCTATAAATTTTATTCGCCCAATATTTTCCGTTTGGTTTCGGTGGGCTCATTTTTTTGAGCTCGATGGGCCCAAAAATATGCGTCTACAAAATTCAAGACTGTATGAATTTTAGAGACATCTGAAATATGTGGGGCCCAAATTCAGATAGGGCACGCCCAGGGCTATCTGTGCTATAAATTTTATTCACCCATTATTTTCCGTTTGGTTTCGGTGGGCTCATTTTTTTGATCTCGATGGGCCCAAAAATATGCCTCTACAAAATTTAAGACTGTATGAATTTTAGAGACATCTGAGATATGTGGGGGCCAAATTCGGATAGGGCACGCCCAGGGCTATCTGTGCTATAAATTTTATTCACCCAATATTTTCCGTTTGGATACTATAAACTCCCATAGTTACCCTCCATCAGAATTTGTTTCCTCTGTTAACTCCTAACAGAGCTCTGTTAACAGCGCTGCTCTGTTAACAGCTCTGTTATTGCAAGTTGTATTCGAATTTATTTTCACATACATTAGATCCGTTGGGATTGAAATGGGGCGAAATCGGCCCAAAAGGAAAAATTTTTCCCTCAGAAGCACTAAAAATACCCATAATAATCCCTAATATTTTAGCATATTTAAGCATATTTTTTGAGTATGTCTGTTATATATGTTATATGTTATATATATAGTGCAACATAAACGTGATTCTTATTTGTAGGGGGTGAAATGGGACAAAAAAGGGATAAAAATGGTACATATTAAACGACAACAGCTAGAAACACGAAATTCGGTGTGTACATTCCTCTAATAGAGTAGATACATAATATAAAAGTTTTTTTTCCAAATTCGCACTTTTAAGGGGTAAAATAGGAATAGAGGGATAAAAATGGTACCAAACAAACGGCTGCACCTAAAATAATGAAATTCGGCGTATACATTCATCTGCTTGCATAGACAAGTAAAATACACGGATTTTTCAAAATTCGTACTTTTTGCGGTTAAAATGAAAAAGGGGATAAAAATAGTAGCAATCAAATGACCGCACCTAGAGTCATGAAATTCGGAATATACATTCCTCTGGCTGTGTAGACACGAAAAATAAACTGATTTTTCGAAATTCGTACTTTTTGGGGTCAGAATAGAAAAAGAGGATAAAAATAGTACCAACCAAATGACCGCAGCTAGAGTCATGAAATTCGGAGTATACATTCCTTTGAATACGTAGACATGAAAAATAAAGTTTTTTTTTCCCACTTTCAAGGGATACAATGGGTACGGAGGGATAAAAATGGTACCAACCAAACGGTTACACCTAGAATAATGAAATTCGGTGTATACATTCCTCTGATTGCGTAGACGCTTAAAATAAACAGATTTTTCGAAATTCGTACTTTTTGGAGTTAAAATGGAAAAAGGGGATACAAATAGTACCAACCAAATGACCCACAGCTAGAGTCATGCAATTCCGAGTATACATTCCTCTGACTGTGTAGACACGGAAAATAAACGGATTTTTCGAAATTCGTACTTTCAAGGGATACAATTGTACAGAGTGATAAAAATAGTAACCAACTAAACGACTACAGCGAGGACTTAAAAATGGTACCAACCAAATGGGCGCAGCTGGAATCATGGAATTCGGTTTACACATTCCTCTGACTGCATAGACACGCAAAATAAAGAGTTTTTTTCCAAATACGTACTTTTTTCTTTTGCGGCAAAAATTGGTTGAATCATGAAGTATGTTATTTTGCTCAATGAACGTGAGATAATGAGCACTCACTATCTACCAATATTTATGGTATTTAAGCTTATTGAAAATATAAATATAAGAATATTTATTTTTTTGAATTGAAGTATTGGTAGCCTTATTATATTTATTTATAAAATTATTTTTTCAATATTTGTTTTGGTTTGGCTATATTAAAAAAATACATATTTTCTTGTAATATTACTGCACTTCTACGAAACCGACAACCTCTGTGGAATGCAATCCATGGTGGAGGGTATATAAAGTTCGGCCCGGCCGAACTTAACGCTTCTTTACTTTTTAATTTTGTTAAATATCAAAATAACGTGAAAATGCCACAAAATTACTAAAAATGCCAAATTTTTATGGGATCTGACATTTGCAAATCCGGTCGACATTGTAATTTCAGTAGATTTTGCATTCAGTTTGAAAAGGATATAAGCGAGTTTGAACAAACTAGAGTCAAATGCCAATTTCTAATTAGAATTTTAATGTACCAAGTCGAAAAACACCAGTCTCAATGGCTACCAAAGTGATTACGTTTACTTATAAGAGTTTTCTTCGCAAAGTAGCAATGATCGATGTCGACTTGCCTCTATTCGTCTTCTACTTCTTCATTGGTTTTAGCATATTGCGGTATTGGAATGAATTTCTACAACAACAAAATCATGTTTGTGTGTACAAATGTACATACATACAGACATACATATTTGCAAATGTTTCGTTTTTTTTCGTGAGCGCCCTTTGATTCACTCGTGTTCGTTTCCTTTTCACAAAATTTATATGTACCGGCAGGCGAAATAATGTCATCCAGTGAAAAAGACATCGTCCTCATGCAAAACATAAAAATTATGACAAAATACCCTCCGTTTTTTTCTGTGGACATTTGCAAATCGTTATTACGATCATGATTATGCAGCGCAGTTGTTGTCGTTGTTATTGCAAGCAACGACTGCGACCAAAGCAAAGACAATGGTTAGGTGGAAATGCAAAAGAAAAAAATGACAAAGCAAAAGAACTCCCAAAAGGTTCTCGGACAGTGGGTAAAATGGGAGAAAACGATTTGAATCTTTATAAGTAGAATAAACATAAAATGTAACATAATGTAACATAAATGTATGTATGTAGCACTATTATTCATGAAAATACGCAAATAACTCACCTCTTTTCTATCCTATTTTTAACTTCCGTCGTCCGTTTCGCCCACCAACACATCAGCAGCACACAAATGTTCACTCATTCATTAGGCTGTCAGTTTCAACACTTGTTTTTTGTTTCGCACGCACTCATAGTTAATTTTCTCATAGTCTGACTCTCTTGTACATACACACTTTCAATTTACCACCCATAGACCACCGCTCTTAACACGAAAATCGCACACACTTGTCACTGTTGTCTCTGAGAAACTCACCACGATCATCGTTCTCTCTGTCTAACAACTGCGAAAAAAACGGAGACACATCAAAGGAATTGCGAAAAATTAAAACACTTTCTATCACAAATTATCGCGGATTCTCGGCAAACTTTTAATGTTATTTAATAAATTAACCGATAAACTTTAGTTTTTTCACACGCTTTATTACAAGTGGAGCACTTTAAAACGAATTAAATAAATTAAAATACGCGACACTTCACTTCTCAACCGAATCGATAGACATTAATACGCGAACTGATGGAATGAGAGAAAAAGGGTTACCATTCTTTGGTTAATGCAAACATGGTGGTAAATTCCAGGTGTGATGGTAAATGGGGCTTTGGGGACTTTTTGGGACCACAGGAACAATTAAAAACATGTAGTTTTACTTTTCCAATCCTTTTGGTATTATTTAAATCACTCTTGTTAGCTTTTTTAAACGATGCATCTAAATTGTTGACTAAGATTTTTCGCTGATCAATAGACCCTTGAAAGCATTGAATGATTATAAGTATTTTTGTGCTATTTCAGAGTGACAACTAAAATCTCATACTTCTGGGAAATATTTTGTAAAAGTTGTTATGAAAAATATACAGAAAGAATCAATGCCTTTCGAATGATGCCTAAACAATGAAAATGAAGTCACTGAATCCATTGATGTGAAAATAGAAATAAATTGTCGAGGCGCACAGAAGGTTGTAATCGCCAAAAATGGAGATTAATTCTGAGAAGGAACAGGTAACGTTTATATTTTTCAATATTTATATAGTATGGGCCATTTAACATTTTAAATTTGAACTACCGAATACTTTGACTTTGAAAGGTAGAATAAAATTCATTTTTATTTGTATTTTCAGGTTTATGTTTCACATTTGCAAAATCGAACGCTATACGCTATAAATTAGGAAATATTAAAAATATATTTCCAAAGTAGTTAGTCTTTAACGCAACCTGTAAGAAATGAAAATGAAGCTCATTTTCATCCAATAAGCAATTTTCATGTCTACATGCAAAATTGCCGCATATGGGCTTCAGAGAACTTACACGTGACTATTGTGAAGACAATGCATCCAGAACAAGGTGTGGATTTTGGGCTGGCGTCATTATTGGGCCATGTTCTGAAAAATTGGGTTAATCGGATGAGGTACTGCGGAGCCAGTCGTGATAGTCATATGAATGATATTTTGTTCTATAATTAAATGCAATAAAACCAAAAATTGGAAAATTTGTATAGCCGATTCTAATTTAAAATTGTAAATGGCCCACACTGTATCATAATCATTAAAATTAAACACAATCCATCTATTCTTGTTAACGAATTACAAGTCGCAATTATTATCCAATCAAACTTGGTACAAGTGGTTTTGCACACCAATGACGGACGCTAATAAATGTTATGCTCATACAAATGGTGCTGTAGAAACCAATCATGTTATACTACACCTAGAAACATCTGCACTTAAATTCGGTTATATCGGTCCATTGTTTGATATAACTCCCATACAAATGTCCCACCAGATTTGGAGTAACATTTGCCCAATAACTTATTCTAAGGCAGTAATAAGTAGACTAACAAAATATTTATTTAACATCCACTAATATATAATAACATACATATTAAATTTAATTAATTTAATGCTAATTAATATTATTGATGGTATGTATTAATTGTTCAATACAACAGAAAAGAATAAATTTTGTGTGCTTGATCATTTTATGGTGCGTTGATAAAATAAAAACAGAACATAAAATCAACACCAAAAACGTGTGTGGATTTTTTTAATTTTTTGGCGACTGTTCCTAAACCACTGTTTCTACGTGAAAAGGGACATCGCAACATTTGTAGCCGACACGATTATATGATTAGACGAATACCATCAAAATTATAGAATAAATATTGAAGATACCTCCGACGAAAATTGTAAAAAAATCATAAAAAATACCACTTTTTTTCGTTTTAAATTTAATAAAAAATTTATATAACAATAAATTTACCCAATTCTTAAGCGGAATGGCTCATTTACAATTATAATAAAAATAAAAGATATTCCGGTTCTAATAACATAAATAAAATATTGTTTATGTGATTTGAACCGGATATTGTCCTGGCTCAAGTTGGAGCAAAAAGTCGACTTTTCGACAAATATATGAAAAGTCTACTTTTCGACATTTGAAAAATCGTTTTTTGAAGAATTAAATTTGAGTCATTCCGTGCAAAGCGGTACGATTTTTGACCTCGGCAGCTGCGATTATTTTGAAAGTTTGTGTATGTATCTTTCTCATAAAAATATTGTATACGTATCTAAAAAAAAAAAAACAAAAATAAAAAAATCACGAGTTATGACCAATTTAACAATAAACAATAATACTTTTTTAAAAAGGTGTTATCATAAACTAGCCTGTAACTCCTGAAATACTTGACCGATTTTAATGTGTTATAGCTTGTTTCAATTACTTTTAATATATTATATTGTTATGTCATAGCTGATTTTAAATTTTTGCGATTTTAATTCATTTATATTAATTTTCGAAATGATTACATTAATCCATTTTTTTGTGAAATTTTAATGTAGTGTTCTTAGATCACTTATTAAGTGTGAGTGGTGAAATTACGAAAAGTTTCGACTTTTGATAAATCGACTTTTCGATTTTCATAAAGTCTACTCTTCGGCTGTTGCAAATAAATAAAAAGTCGACTTTGCAAATGAATGAAAAAGCGAACAAGCCAAATCATAAACAGTTTTTGTGCCAAATTTGAAGAAAAAAGATAAAATTAATGTTTTCTAGAGCGAACAAATAAAAGCGGTATTCAATAACTTAAATTCATTGATGCACAAAGTCGATTTCGACTTTTTCACTTTTTGTTACCAAAAGTCAATAAATATATTAGTCGATTTATAGATCACTACCCAAGACCTTTTTGTATCTATGTTTTATAAAATGTCATTCTTTTACCCAAGATAAATGGTCTATGAAAGCTTTCATCAGAAGGATTTGCATCGAACTCTTCATATATATATATTTTCCATTATTATTGTGATAAGTGTAAACGCGGGAAACTACATTCGTTTTGATTTTTGGAAAGTGGAAGATGAATCATACGATTTCTCTCACCAAAAATCGTTTTGTACATCCGCGTAATCTAAAGGCTGTTTTACAAGCATCTCATTGAGTTGCATATTGTTTATTAAAAAGGTATTAAATACAAAAATAGTTTCTTCTCAAGCCATTTTTCAAAGTCGAGGCCATTTGTGAAAGTTATATTAACAAAATGAAATATTTACATGAAATTCGGTGTGTACATCCCTATAATTACGTAGACACGTAAAATAGACAGATTTTTCGAAATTTGTACTTTTAAGGGATACAATTGGAAAATAGGGATAAAAATGGTACCAACCACACCTAAAATCATGAAATTAAATGCGTTGATTCCAATATGGGAGAAATCGGCCCTGAGGAAAAATGTTTCTACCTAATGACGATTGACAATACATCTAATATTTAGAATACATTTTTAAAGATTGTTCCCTCATGTTCACTTTTTGCAGCGATGAATTTTTTTTAAAAAGTGCGCATAGTTTGAAATAGTAAACAAATATAGTAATGCGCATTAAAAATATCACAATTTTCAAAATATGTTACTTCACTACTTTGTAATGTCGAAAACCTCTAATCTACCGGTAATACTAAGGAATGCACTCCGTGGAGGAGGGTATATAAGATTTGTTTATTTTTTCATGGCACAATCGCACAATATATTTTAAAAGTTATTAAAATTTGAAGAATTTTCGAAGGTATCTTAGCTATGTTATGTCAAAAATCGTACTGATTGGCACGAAATGAATCATTTAGACCAATTCTGAAATATAATGGTATCTATAGCATATACATTCCATTTACCATTTTCTCTACCATCTGGGCCAGCCTACAAAATTTGTTTGAATGCTTCGTTTGTCACCAAATTTATCATAGTGGGAAACATTAGCCTATTTTCTTTCCACCAAAGTGGTTTGAATGGAATTGTTGAGAGTTATGACCTCATAAGTGTCACTTATCAGAATGTTTATAGTTTTGTTTTGGTTCCACGGTCTGCTTAGATTTTCATTTTCATCGAACATGTAAAGATTCGCTAGATTAAAATTCCAATTAGAATTTGATAGATTACTCGCCATCGTGGCGAGTGGTACCACTATGTTACCAGATTGTTTTTTGTTAATTTTGGCGTTTTATTTAGAAAAAGGTAAAAATAGTAAAAAAGAAAATATAGAAATAAATTATAGTTGTGTATATATGATGCATGTTATTATTAATATTAAAAATTTATGGGCAAAGTCGGTATTTTATATTATCCACGAATATTTGCAATCAACGTTATCAATTTGTTTCACTTTATCGCTACAGAGTTATCAACTAATCGATCCAAGCGGTTATCGAAGCCACTGTCTTTTATTGATCCGAATTTGGCTAACATTTGTAGTGTAGTTCATAAATAAACAGGACATTTCTGTCATACATGTAATACTAACAACAAAAACAAGAGAGTACAAGCCACAATTTCCAGACGATTACACAGCTTTTAATGTCAATCGTACTAGGTATGCAGCGCAGGAATATGGTTACACTGTCGCTAACAAAAAATTTGAAATAGTTAATTTGAAAGGGGTTTTTCAGTTAATTTACCATTGTCTTGTATTTGATTCCAGAGGTTTGTCGGGGTGCACTCAAAACTGATGGCAAATTATTTGTTGAATTAATTAAACTATACAAACTTTGTGTTTTCCCTAAACTGAATTTATATTCAGAGATGGACGAACTTCGCAATGCACACGGGACTTATCACACATACGCAGATACAATTAAAGGCTTTACAACTTCTATATAGATCAGTAATTTTTTTGTGATTAGACATACTTATGGTAGAAGGTACCCGTACCTCACACACAAATGAACCAAATCATACCACAAACCAAATAAAGCCAATATAACTTCCGGTGAAAACAGGTGTATTTTGATATTTTAAATTGATTTTGTATGCATAGGGTGGTTCAGAATTGGCTAAATGATTGGAGTTCTTCATAACTTTGTATTATGTTATGTTTTATGTTCCAAAAAAATTGAATTTTATATTTCAACCGGAAATTTTGCAAAATCTTATGGAAAATACGGATTGACACAGAATGAGCTATGTGGTTAGAATTCGTTTTTGAATTTTATCTTCTGTTAAAAATTAAATAATCACATAAAAAAGGAAACTATTTAAAACGCAATAATTGTTGTTAATTATATATAAAATATGACCCAGTAGTACATTTTACCTCCCAGACAATTTATGTCGCATCACGTAAAGTCACGACACGTTTACATTATAGATGGAAAAAAGTAAACAAAAATAATTATCTCGCCTAATTGTAAAACAAACTAAAAATATTCCCAATCTCTTAAAAAATCGTTTGCGTTTTTGCAAAGAATGAAAAAACTGGCATTTACTTTTGTCACGTCATTTCACTGTCCCAGAGAATCAAAATCCATCGGCCAAAATTCAATAACTTTTTTTATAATAGACATTTTTTAGTTCTGTAAAAAATCAAAATTAGACAAGGACCCAAGGATATTAACATTAAAAATCGGGAAATCGGATATATTTTAGAAATCGGCCCAAAGTTGACTACTTTTCGTATTTTTCGATTTAAAGAAAATTATTTTTTTTTTTTTTTAGTTTTTTCGTTTGAATTTTTTTTTGGTCTGTAATCAATATTTGATTTGAACTGGGATATTGTCCTGGCTCAAGACCATTTTGCATCTATATTTAATAGAATGCAAATTTATTTACAAATGGCATGGTGACATTTATTACTTGGCTGCAGACTACCACTATCATGATTTAAATCAATATAGATGCAAAATGGTCTTGAGCCAGGACAATATCCCAGTTCAAATCAAATATTGATTACAGACCAAAAAAATTCAAACGAAAAAACTAAAACAAATGAGCGTTGGCACGGCAGAAGTATTGCTGGGTAACTATACCTGCATATACACATACTTACATATGCAACTCAATGAGATGCTTGTAAGATGGCATGTGTACTTTATTACTTGGTGCGATTTTTTAAACGCAAATTCGGCAAGTGAGTTGTGATTCTCGTTCGTTTGTGAAAATCATCTCCTTATAGAGGCCGGGTTTGATGTTGAAAAGTCGCTGCGAAGCCACCTGAATGAAACCTTTAGACAGGGTGGAAATCATGATAGTGGTAGTCTGCAGCCAAGTAATAAATGTCACCATGCCATTTGTAAATAAATTTGCATTCTATTAAATATAGATGCAAAGTGGTCTTGAGCCAGGACAATATCCCAGTTCAAAAAAAAAAAAAAAAGAAAATTAAAATTTTTATTTTTTTTTTGTGTTTATGTTTTTTGAACATATTTTTACGTATTTGTTCATAATGCGGAGAAAAAAAATATTTTTTTTTATATTAGAGATTTTCACGTTTTTCAGATTTTGAAAATTGAAAAACGTAATTTATTTTTTTGAATTTGTCGCTCTGTTTCTCACACAGTTTAAGAGATTTTTATACACTCCACGAGAATATTATGTCTTTGTGCATTTGTTTGTAACACCTAAAAGGAAGGGAGATAGACCCATTGTTGATTATACCGATCGGCTTAGAATCACTTTCTGAGTCGATTAAGCAATATCTGTCTGTAGCCAGAACCAAACGGAACTTTGCACAACAAAGTTTTTCGTGGTAAGGACAAACGCTATTTAATTTGAGGAAATCGGTTTAGATTTAGATATAGCCCCCATACGAATTTCACTCCCGATTTGACTCTTTTCACTCTATATACCATATATTTCAAAAGATTTTCTTCAAAATCTGCAAAACATCTTTTAGTTCAACTGGAAACACCAGTGGTAAAAATGTGTTAGATCGGTTCAGATATATATAGCTCCCATACAAATTCCGTTCCCAATTTGAAATTTTCCGCTCTAGAATCCACATATTTTAAAAGATTTTCTTCTAAATTCGCAAAAAACCTTATATTTCAACTGGAAACACCTGTGGCAAAAATGTGTTAGATCGGTTCAGATTTATATATAGCTCCCGTACAAATTTCGCTCCCAATTTGAATTTTTCGCTCTAGAATCCACATATTTTAACATATTTTATTCAAATTTGGCAAAACATCTTATATTTAAACTAGGAACACCTATGGTGAAAATAAGTCAGATCGGTTCAGGTTTATATATAGCTCCCATTCAAATTTCGCACCCGATTTGACTTTTTCTGCTCTAGAAACCACATATTTTAACAGATCTTCTTCAAGTCTGGCAAAATATCTTATATTTCAACGAGGAACACCCACGGTGAAAATGGATCACATCGGTTCAGATTTACATATAGCTCTCATTTCGTTCCTCCAGAAACCCCGTATTTCAGGAGAATTTCTTAAAATTGAGCATAACACGTTATACTTCAACTGGAAGAACTTATTGAGAAAGTTAGTCACTTCATTCCATGTTTGTATATAGCCCCGCTACAAATATTATTCTCGATTTGACAAATTGGACCAGGTCATATTAACCTGTGATTAGGAACATACAAAATTTTTTCCCGTTTTTACTTTTTTAATGAATTGAATTGTATTCCGAAAGAAAGTGGAGTGTATCATATAGTCGGCCCCGCCCGAATTTAGCCTTTCCTTACTTGGTTTTATTATAAATTGTTGTTTCTTAGCTTTATTATGACGCCAAAACTATGTTTGTGCCAAATATAGTTCGTTTGCAATAAATTCTTTAAAAAATATAGTTTTTGTGTCTGACTTTGGACCAACACAACCTTTTTCCTGCAAAAGCCTTTAACGAAATGTATACATACATATTTGGAAAGGTTGAAGGGTTCTCCGTTTTTGTAGGGTAACTTTCGCCTGCACGGAATTGCACGCTTGGAAGATAGGATACATTAAGTGCAAAAAGTCAGATTTTTTAGTTCCAAAACGCAATTTAGTAATTTTCGTCTCATAAATTCTGAAAAGTAGGTACGCAGATGCTAAATTTTATCGGATCGGATCTCATTTTCTGGAAATAATCAATAATCCTTGGGTCATTGTCTAATTTTGATTTTTTACAGAACTCAAAAATCTGTACTAGAACAAAAGTTATTGAATTTTGGCCGATGGATTTTGATTTTGAGCCACACCTTAGTAGCTAATATTTAAGGACAATGCAGTTCAATTGTTGTTTTTCTGTTTAATAATTATAGAGCTTCTTACGTTGTACACAAATATCTGCAGAAGTAAAAACAATCTCAGTAGAACGTACGACAGTCACGTACGTGACCAGGGAATTGCCCATATCCATTTTAGTACAATCTAGATGGAAAAAGTTCTTTTTGTACTATTTCAAACTCGAAAAATCCCTGTCGACGAAACTCACTTTTATTGCAAGAGTTGCATCGCAATAATTCACCACACTACTTGCATGCTCTTCTCACAAAAAATTATTTCTCTTATGCATGTTGAAAACAATTGCGCGCAAATTTTTCACTGTGGTGAAATGGTTTCATCTCTTCACCACACCAATTATTCACCACTAGGATAATATTGGCACTTGTTACATACCTTAAGTGGTAGAAAATCTGATGTTGGAAATTCGTAGTCTATTATTAGCAAAAATGTCGTGGGTTCAAGGACTGATAAAGGCGAAGTCATTTTATTTTTTATCATTATACTTTTTCCGCGTCCTTTGAAGATTCTTTGAATTTTTTTAGAACATTTTGAGAGAATTCTAACAAGCTTTTGTATGGAAATACCCGTATGAATACTTTCATGCCAAATCACCGACATAAATAATATATTTGAACATCGACCATTGCGATCTAACAGAATATTCATGAAATGGGATACTAACATGTTACCAACATGTTTTGGAACTTGTTTAAAAAATTGAGATCCATTTTTATTATTATTTAAAATAAATAAATAATGTTTTCCGTAGTAAGATATGAATATTATAAAGCGGGACAAAAACTGTTTATATAGAGTAATTCCATATGAAGCGAACACACAAATGTTGGCTCTTAACTACGATTTTAATGAAATTTGCCAAATATGCACTTTTCTATGGAGAATATGAAATTATAGACACTAGGGTTAATCAAAGTTAAAGTTATTTTTTGTAGTTTAAGGTAATTTAATTTTATTAACTATAAAAATATATTATTTTAAAATAAATGATATTGCGTGTTGATGGAGCTACTTCTTCTTATTTTACAAAAATTATAAACATGATTACGAAATTAAAAAAAACGTTTATTTTTTACTTCAAATATACCACTTTGAAAAGCAACAATTTAAACAAATTTTAATGATTTAAGAAATTTCAAAAATTATAATTAGAGATAATTATCCCAGCAAAAAGATGTGAAAAAGATGTTCATCTTGTGTTTCGGAATTAGTAAAAATTTGGATCTTTACCAATGTCATAACTTTTTACTTGTCACTTTTTTTGATCACCTTTCTAAAGATTCCTAAAAGTACAAGATGGATTTATAACATGTTTATCCCCATTTCCGCATAAAATTATGAATTTTACGTACCAAATTGCGATTGAAAATAAGACAGAAATTTTCTAGAAATAAGTCGAAATCGCTACATTCAAGGGACCAGCGAGATTCGGTCTGTATAATCGATTGTCGCTAAAAGAAATACTATCCTATTGTATATGATGTTATAATCGACAGGTCTTTATAAGCGAAAAGAAAGATATAAGAAATAATTCGCTTAAATAGCCTAAATATTTGTTTCTGATTGTGCAATTGCACACTAAATATAAAAGTTTTAACACGTATTACTTGAATTTTTTTACACTTAAAAAAAACTTATGAAGAAATTATCATTCTGATGATTTTTCAATGAAATTTCGGCTGATTTAAATAAAAAAAAATAAATTATAAAAAATAGAACCCATCATTTCACCACTTTTAAACGTTTACATCTGAGAACACTACTTTTAAAATTTCATAATAATCAATTACACTGTCCAACAAATTAAGACTTTTTGATCATTGGCGTAGGAGGAATATTCTTCTGGGGAGGCTATAGCCCCCCCACAATTTGTTTTTTAAAAAAGTAAAAAAAATATATATATAGCCGCATGCATAATAAGGCTGTTTTTCTTTAAGACTAAACTTAACTTATGATAACAAAAAATCTAAACAAAATGTTAAAATTTTACTCAAAATAAAAAAAATATTTTTTAAAATTTCCACCAACAGCAATATCAAAATTTCGGACTTAGCCTGGATAATTATACAGTGCAAGTCAAATTTATGGTTATCGAGGCTAAGACCAGAAAAATATTTTTTTTTGTAATTTATTGTAGTTTTTTATTTTGAGCAAACAATTAAATTTTTATTAACGTTTTTGTTATTGCAGCTTGTTATCCCGGCTTAAAGAAACAGTCCTAATTTAACACTGTACCCCTGTTCTGCTCAATTCACTGAAAACGGTTAAAGAAATTAAAGTTAAAGAAATCACTACCATAAACGAATGTTCCTACAACTATTTGAAACATTAGGGGAGTTTACACATGAATATCTTTTGACAATTAAATTTTTAATTATTTGTCAAAATTTCAATTTTGACAAAAAAACCACAATGCAATAATAACTTGGCAACGGCTGTAGCCATTATATGCGAAATTGTAAAAACTGATGAAACAACTTTAAATAATTCCAACCTTTTTATCACGTTCAATTTGAAAACACATATTTTTCCTTTTTGTTTTGAAAGTGATTTTTACTTTTTCCAAAACTGAAAAAATTAAGTACTTAAAAAATATGATTTTTATATGACAAATTCTATTATACTAATTTAAAATTCTGGAGGGGGCTAAAATTTTTCTGGGGTGGGCTTAGCCAGCCCCAGGACAACCCGTCTTACGCCATTGTTTTTGATTGGAACGGAATAGACCATTTTTGCAGAATAAACTTGTAGTCCAGCTGGTCCGAGTTTCGTTTTAAAGTGGGCCAAAGTTTTCATTTCTTGGTCGAAATGCACATTATAAAGCGTGGGCGATTTAAGACTAAAAATTAAATAAAATCGCCTATAAAAAAAACTGATTATTTTTCCAAATTTGTGGTTTTCCAAATTGCATAGGTTGAACTTTGTAATTTAATAATGGAACACAATATCATTCAGTGATTGGCTCGGCAGTACCTCATCCGATCAACCCAATTTTTCAGTACAGCCCAAAATCCACACCAAACAGTGACTCGTTGTGGATGCATTGGCTTCTGCATGCGGTATTTTTGCTTATTGGCATAGCCACCGAGATGAAGATGAGCTCACGAAGGCTGAACAGAAGGCCGATCTCTTCTCGAAAATTTTCCAGGTAAATTTCTTACAGTTGATATTAAAGACTCACTACTTTGGAAGTAATATTTTAATATTTCCCAATTTTGAATTGGGATTTTGTCCTGGCTCAAGATCATTTTGCATCTATATTTAATATAGAATGCAAATTTATTTACAAATGGCATGGTGACATTTATTACTTTGCTGCAGACTACCACGATCATGATTTTGACCATGTCAAAAGTCTTTTCAAGTGGCTTCGCAGAGACTTTTCAACATCAAACCCGGCCTCTATAAGGAAATGATTCTCACAAACGAACGAGAAGCACAACTCACTTGCCTAATTTGCGTTTAAAAAATCACACCAAGTAATAAAGCACACATGCCATCTTACAAGCATCTCATTGAGTTGCGTATGTAAGTATGAGTATATGCAGGTATAGTTACCCAGCAATACTTCTGTCGTGCCAACGCTCATTTGTTTTATTTTTTTCGTTTGCATTTTTTTTGGTCTGTAATCAATATTTGATTTGAACTAGGATATTGTCCTGGCTCGAGACCATTTTGGTTCTATATTTTATAGAATGCAAACTCAATTTTAAAATTTTAAATGGCTCATCCTATATATGATAAAAAGTTACGCGGGTTTTTCTAAAGGCAATTTTCACAATTTGTGACTACCGCTTATAACATTTTGATTCCAAGTCATATTTTTTGAAAAATCGCAAAAATCAGCTTTATTTGAAAAGTACAAATTTGCAAACTTTCATTTAAATCGGAGAACATTAGGAAAGTTTCTGCTCCGTTTCACGTTATAAAAAAAAAAAAAAACATTTTTTATTATTAAAAGTTTCTCCATCGAGGATTCAAAGTGAAACGAAATGTCTCTGGAACATTGAACATGAACATTCAACTTTGATGAATTATTTTTCGGTGTATGTTGTCTACGAAAAATCGGAAGTATGTACTCGTATGTGAGGAAACATAAATCCTTCCTTGAACACGTTCCATGGAAATGTGCAATCGACAAAGCAATATGAACTTAAGTTCCAGCTTATCGATTTGTTCGTTATCTCTGGCGGACGACCCCTTTCCCAACTTCCCACCGTTTTCAAAACAGACAAAAAACAAAAAAGATGATGTACAAATACTTTATGCAAATGCAGAGTTAACATGGTGATCTTAAGGAAAAGTGTGCAAATGTGCAATGCAATGCCAATATTTCGATATATTTTCAACTGTTTCGTCGGGTTGTTGCTTGTTGTTGTTGTTGGTATTGTACAGCAAGATACGATAAACTCTACAAGACAACAACATAACATAGGCTAACAAAAGTCAAAACATAAACAGATATCGGATACAACACTAACAACAACAACAACAACAGCAACAACATTTAGTCAAAGACCCAGGAGGTCCCCAGCCGTTGTTCGTTTGGTGTATTTGTTTTTTTTTGTGGTGGTGGTACTGACTGTTTTGTTAAAACAGTTGTGCCAAAATACCACAAAGCTTTTGTTTAAACAAATGAACCGCTAAAAGATCTGTTGGATTGTTGATGTTGCTGTAGCTGTAGCTGTGGTTGTTCGACTGTTCGGCTTTTTGTAGTACTACAACGTACTTGTAGTTATTCGTAGTTGTTGGTTGCATTGTTGCAACACCACCAACAACAACAACATCGGCAACAACACTGCCGCCAGTTATCAGCATGATACGGGTTGTGATACTACCACCGAAAAACTACAAACCCATACCAATTGCCAACCAAACGAACGAACGAACCAACGAACACCGAACACCATGTTTCGCTACAAACTCTGTTGGTGTTACTTTTGGCCACAAAAATATTATTTGTTCGCCTCGCCGCCGCGCAAAGAGCTGCGCTGGAGAGGAGACTCCGAAAAAAAAAACGCATTTATCCAAAAAAATAAGAAAAAAAAGCGAAAAAGTTCCGATCGTTTGTAACGATTGCAACAGCTGAACAGAGTATTTCCAAAATTCAACAACCGCAATAGCAACAACATGACCACAATCACGGCGCATGCTGCAAATGCAGCAAAAAAAGAGTCGAACTACGAGGTCAGTGTCAAAGATGTGGGCACCAAACGAAAATACCTACCATCCCAGCAATAAGAGAGCATCCGAAGAAACGCAACATGTCCCCGACTAGGTTCGTCCTTGAATTTAAGATGGAGTCGTCGTGGGAATTCTACATGTCCGAATAGTTGTGAGACATCATGCAGATGTCGTCAGCATAGTCTAGATCTTTCATCCGAGCACGGAGCCCCCACATTATTCCACGTTCTTCTTCAAGGACTTCCCTCATGACTCATGACCAAAACAATGTTGAAGACATTTAAATATGGGGATCCTGTCGCTAAGCTTGCTTTCATGTAGGATTCTACAGTTTGCATCTCGATATAGAGCTTTGACGATGTGACTTGCTTTTCAGGAACGCCTTTATATGCCCGAGCAGTCTTTTCGAAATCAATGCATATCAAATACAGTGGGGATCACTCCTTCCACCGATTGTTCTACAATTACTCTTACATGGTTTGTGGTCGGAAACCTGTTTGCTCTGCTCTCAATTCTAGTGAGAGTTTTTCCGATATTCGGTTTGAGATAATGTGGGCGATAACTTTATTAATGCTGATGGAGTAACGTTATGCCCCTCCAGTTGTCTCTGACAATTAAGTCTCCTATCTTTGGCAGCTTAACAATGATATCTTCCTTGATCTTGATTGGTAGTTCCTCCTTGGTCCACTGAGATAGAGAAACCAAAATGTGCACTGAATTTTCTGTTCGAATTGATTTTGTTCGACTTGTCGTTCTGACCGTTGTTAGTGAAACCAAAGTCAAACGGACGAATGTAAACATTCGACATCGTCAAACAGAATCGCTCCTTTCATGTGGTAACTTTCAAGGAGAGCGATTTATAGATTATAAAATCAATCGATGGTCGCTAATCATAATATAAGATAATATGTATTATGTTACATATGGTTTATACTTAAGGTGACCATCCATCCCGCTTTTTGATGACCAGTCCCGCTTAATGTTTCCATCCGGCATAATCCCGCTTTTTTACAAAAAGTCCCGCTTTATCCCGCTTTTACGTTTTACATTATTTTTAGTACAATATCGATTAGAAAATTGTTAATAACCGACAAAAGTCAACAATTTCTAAAATATTTAACTAATTATCGTTATTCTAAATTTAGGATCAAATTTTTTAGGCAACATTTAAGATCATTAATAGTAATTTAATCTATACTTTTATAAAATGTATTCAATGCTGCGTTATTCACTTGATTAAATTAAAACATATATTAATAATTCATGGCATAGTATGGAGGGTATATAATCTTATATATCCTCCACCGTGGAGTAAATTTCACAGTATTACCGAGTTTTAAATAGATTGATAAGTGGAAAATTTTAAATATTTTTAAAGATCATTCCCGCAGCAATCTTCACAAATTGTGTTTAAATACCCTAAATATTTTTTATTTATTTAAATATTTTCAGTCCTCGGTAGGGAAAAACTTGATAACTCTCGGTCAATTTTTAATATCTACAATCCTAAACTATACTGTAATCAAGGTAGCCAGAAGTTTGTGATCCCTGATATAGCCATTTGTTTGGTACCATCCGTCTCATTTTCCCAATGTGCACGTAAAAGTACGAATTTTGAAAAAATCAAAGTCAGCCAGTCGTATTCTAAACGCAGCCATTTTAATTTATATCACCATGCGACAGTACTTTTTGGACCTGAACAAGACCATATACATATTAAACTAGAGATAATATGTAGAAAAACTGTGTGCTCAGTTTTTCATTTGGTGATCTTTTTTCCTTTTTACAATACTTCTGATTTTCAAAGGACGTATTTGTCTTAATAATTTATTTTCGTACTTTCGAGGGACATACACAGGCGACATGAGTATCAAATGAAAGAGAAGAATGTATGTTAAAAATACTAAAAATTCCATGCCTCTATCTGTATTATTTTAGCATTAACAATCATTTCAAAATTTCCCTCTCAAATAGTAAAAGATGAATAAACTAAATAAATAATGATGGAAACTTGAAATTGTTGTTAATACTAAACTAATACAGACAGAAACATTATATTTAAAATATTTGTAACAGATATTCTTCCCTTTTCATTTGATACCCATATCCTTTGTATGACTCGCTAAAATATGAAAATAAATTATCCAAACATCTATATCCTTTGGAAATTAAAAAGGAGAGAGGATGACCAAATGAAAAATTGACTACACAGATTTTCTACACACAATCTCTAGTTACACATGTATATTGTCTTGCTCAGGTTCAATAAGTGTAAAATTGTCGCACCATCCCCCATTTTTTCTACAAAATCTCGCCAAATCCCTCTTTTTGAACTCATAAATCCCGCTTTTTGCCCAATAAGAGATGGTCACGTTATTTATACGCTTAAAATCCCTCTCCTGAGAAGTTAACACATCAAGAAGTAAGTAAGCTTCAGTCGGCTTTACCGATCTATATATACCCTCACTCTCACCATCTGCATGAAAGTTATAAAAACTTGGGGTTGGATTATTTATGTGGAAGGTTCGTGGCACATGGGCCCAGCTTCCACATTTATGAAACAGCTGTAAAAACATGACCAAATATCAAGTTATGGTGGACTCCACGCTCCGGTTTAGAAGTTGTAAATAATTTAAATTTAGTTAGGATAGGGACAATTGTGTGTGAGGTACTAGAAGGGGCGTGGCAAAAGGATAAATATTTGGTAGGTATAGAATGATTATAAAAACATTTCTAATATCAAATTACAAGTGCTTTCGGCAAGTCGAATGGAACTTATGTTAGTTTTATTTTGACCATAACTTGGGCCAATTTGTGTGGGAGGTACCAGAAGGGGTGTGGCCATATCGTCCATAGTTTAAAGTGCTTATAAAAACATTGTCAAATATCAAATTGTCCAATCCAATCTTCATTCCTGGGGGGTGATCGCTGCAATTTATTTTCGTGACCCATCCTAATGTATATAAAGAGTGATTTTTTTGAGGTTAGGATTTTCATGCATTAGTATTTGACAGATCACGTGGGATTTCAGACATGGTGTCAAAGAGAAAGATGCTCAGTATGCTTTGACATTTCATCATGAATAGACTTACTAACGAGCAACGCTTGCAAATCATTGAATTTTATTACCAAAATCAGTGTTCGGTTCGAAATTTTTTATCGACAAATTTTGTTCAGCGATGAGGCTCATTTCTGGTTGAATGGCTACGTAAATAAACAAAATTGCCGCATTTGGAGTGAAGAGCAACCAGAAGCCGTTCAAGAACTGCCCATGCATCCCGAAAAATGCACTGTTTGGTGTGGTTTGTACGCTGGTGGAATCATTGGACCGTATTTTTTCAAAGATGCTGTTGGACGCAACGTTACGGTGAATGGCGATCGCTATCGTTCGATGCTAACAAACTTTTTGTTGCCAAAAATGGAAGAACTGAACTTGGTTGACATGTGGTTTCAACAAGATGGCGCTACATGCCACACAGCTCGCGATTCTATGGCCATTTTGAGGGAAAACTTCGGAGAACAATTCATCTCAAGAAATGGACCGGTAAGTTGGCCACCAAGATCATGCGATTTGACGCCTTTAGACTATTTTTTGTGGGGCTACGTCAAGTCTAAAGTCTACAGAAATAAGCCAGCAACTATTCCAGCTTTGGAAGACAACATTTCCGAAGAAATTCGGGCTATTCCGGCCGAAATGCTCGAAAAAGTTGCCCAAAATTGGACTTTCCGAATGGACCACCTAAGACGCAGCCGCGGTCAACATTTAAATGAAATTATCTTCAAAAAGTAAATGTCATGGACCAATCTAACGTTTCAAATAAAGAACCGATGAGATTTTGCAAATTTTATGCGTTTTTTTTTAAAAAAAGTTATCAAGCTCTTAAAAAATCACCCTTTATGAAAGCTAAATCAAAATCGAAACCTATCTTTCCAAATAATTAGAGTACAACAAAGTTATATTATCCAAATGTCATTACGATCAGTTCAAAACTATGACTTTCATGGCGAGAAATGTCGTTTTTAGGTCGCAAGAGAATCCAGAATAAATAAAATATTTCGCTTTACCAATTCATTTGAATATGACCAATTTTCATAGAAATTAATTTAGTTGGAAAACGATTACAAATTAATTTAATCCAAAAACATAGCCGCTTATAATATCAGCTACATATCTCACATTTCCGTGTTCGGCGCTTTCAATCTCCTCCTAGTCCGGACAGCACCTACAAAAGTCGTAGCTGTCGATTATGATGCTTAAATGGAGATGCATGCAATTTGCGGAAGTCCTTCCTTAATTTTTATACACTCCACGAGAGTATTATGTCTTTGTGCATTCGTTTGTAATACCCACAAGGAAGAGTGATAGACCCATTGTTAATTACACCGATCGGCTTAGAATCACTTTCTGAGTCGATTTAGCAATGTCCGACTGTCCGTGGCAATTGTAGCCAGAACTAAACGAAACTTTGCACAACGAAGTTTTTCGGGACAAGGACGAATGCTATTTAATTTGTAGAAAATCGGTTCAGATTTAGATATAGCCCCCATACGAATTTCACTCGCGATTTGACTCTTTTCACTCTAGATACCAAATATTTCAAAAGATTTTCTTCAAAATTGGCAAAACATCTTATAGTTCAACTGGAAACACCTGTGGTAAAAATGTGTTAGATCGGTTCAGATTTATATACAAATTCCGTTCCCAATTTGAATTTTTCCGCTCTAGAATCCACATATTTTAACAGATTTTCTTCTAAATTCGCAAAAAACTTTATATTTCAACTGGAATCATCTGTGGTAAAAATATGTTAGATCGGTTCAGATTTATATATAACTCCCATACAAATTTCGCTCCCAATTTGCATTTTTCCGCTCTAGAATACATATATTTTCTTCAAAATTGGCAAAACATCTTATATTTAAAATAGGAACATCTATGGTGAAAATAAGTCAGATCGGTTCAGATTTATATATAGCTCCCATACAAATTTCGCCTCCAATTTCAATTTTTCCGCTCTAGAATCCACATATTTTAACAGATTTTCTTCTAAATTCGCAAAAAACCTTATATTTAAACTAGAAACATCTGTGGTAAAAGTGTGTTAGATCGGTTCAGATTTATATATAGCTCCCATACAAATTTTGCTCCTAATTTGAAATTTTCCGCTCTAGAATCCACATATTTTAACATATTTTCTTCAAAATTGGCAAAACATCTTATATTTAAAATAGGAACACCTATGGTGAAAATAAGTCAGTAAGTCGGTTTGACTTTTTCTGCTCTAGAAACGACATATTTTAACAATGGGCCACATCGGTTCAGATTTACATATAGCTCTCATACAAATTTCGTTCCCTCAGAAACCGCGTATTTTCAAAGAATTTCTTAAAATTGAGCATAACACGTTATACTTCAACTGGAAGAACTTATTGTGAAAGTTAGTCATTTCATTCCATGTTTGGATATTGCCCCGAAACAAATATTATTCTCGATTTGACAAATTGGACCAGGTCATATTAAGCTGTGATTAGGAAACATACAAAAAAATTTTCCCGTTTTCACTTTTTTACTGAAGTGAATTGTATTCCAATAGAAAGTGGAGTGTATCATGTAGTCGGCCCCGCCCGACTTTAGCCTTTCCTTACTTGTTATAATTTACTTACGTTTATTTTTTTATTTTCACAATCCACAAAAATCCTAATGATTGAATGGGGAAGGAATCCTACATTTTTACAAATTACTCCCGTTTTATTAATTTCACTATGCAACAAACATGTGTAACATTTTCTGATGTATTTTGGCTTTATAAAATTGAAACAATATTAAAAAAAATTATGATCTTTTTTTATTTTTACTAAAATTCCAATTTTCGGCGAAGGTACCTTAAATATTTGTATTTTCGCTGATAGTATGTTTAATTAACTGTACTTATGATGGCTACAAATATTGCGAATTACAATTTCACATAGAAACATTGGTTTAGGAAGAGTCTTAAAAATTTGGCGAAAAATTATTTTTGTTTTCGAACAAAAATCTATTTTTGCCGGCACGAAAACAATCATAAAAAGAGAAAAAAAAAATCGAAAAAAAATATTGTGTATTATTTTTTAATTGCTAACATTCTAATTCAAAAAAACATTGTTTATGATGATATGATATTTTTTGTACACGCAAAAGATTAAAAAAAATATTTAATTTGATTGGAACTGGGATATTGTCCTGGCGCAAGACGATTTTTTAAATGCTTATTCGGCAAGTGAGCTGTGCTTCTCTTTCGTTTGTGAGAATCATTTACTTAAAGAGGCCGGGTATGAAGTTAAAAAGTCAATGCGAAGCCACCTGCGGAAATCATAATAAAGGGTGTTTTTTATTGGGGTATAGAACTTTAAGTTGACATCACTTTTTTAACTGGCGGCCATTTTGTCAGCTGTCAAGTGATTAATATTTAGTTTGGTTTGCCATTTCATCATGAACAGGTTGACAAAAGAACAACGCTTGCAAATCGTGCAAATTTATTTCGAAAGTAATGGTTCAGTTCGCGAAGTTCACCGCAAGCTCCGTCCATTTTATGGTCGACATAATCGTCCATCAGAGCAATTAATTCGGTTAAGCATGGATCGTTTTCGCACTACGTTTACTCTATGTGATAATACGCATCCGCAGAGACGTCGAACAGTGCGCACCGAAGAAACAATTGCCGCTGTAGAGCAAAGTGTTGAAGAGGACCCGAATGAATCGATTCGCCACCGTGCACAGCAATTGGAGCTTTGTCCATCTCGAAAAAGTGGTTGAAAATTGGACCTGTAGAATTGGCTATATTCGAGCCAGCCGCGGCGGCCACATGCCCGAAATCATATTTAAACATTAATGGCATAATATTATCCTTCCAATAAAGCCAAATTGATGGACATTAAAACGATTTTCTTGTGTTTTATTTCAATTCGAAGTTCTATACCTCAATAAAAAACAACTTTTAGTAATAATAGTGGTAGTTTGCAACCAAGTAATAAATGCCACCATGCCATTTGTAAATAAATTTGGAATCTATTAAATATAGATGCAAAATGGTCTTGAGCCAGCACAATATCCAAATATTGATTACAGGCCAAAAAAATACAAACGAAAAAAAAAATATTCATATTTTTTTAAATTTACAGATTAGATAATACAACATTTTTTAATTTCTAATAGCTGACATCTTCACGAAGAATAATAAATGTAGAAATTATGGTCCTCCTTGTGGAAGTACGTGTAATCTTCACGTATGACTAAATCAATTTAAACAACAACTTTGTAAAAAAGATTCAGAAACGTCTTGTTTTCTTCGTTAAAATGTCAGCGCTTAAAAACTATCATAATATATTCTTTTGCATAATTTGTAATGAGACTTTTCGCGCTATTAAAAAAAATAAAAAATAATGATTTTAATTTGACATTTATCCATAGATTTTTTACATATAAACATTGTTTTTGTGTTACAATTTTAGCTATAAAAAATAAAACGAACTAATTTTTGCCGACTCTTTTTCGTGACAGAAAAAATAGATTTTTTCGAAAAAAAAAATAATTTGTTCCCAAATTGTTAGAGGCTTTTTTGTTGCATAGAGTTTTCATCCGCTGTTCTCTTATTCATCCTTTGATATATTTTAAGTTTCAAATGAACAGGCCCCAAGCTTTGCTTGAATGTCCGTCTCTTCTGTTCTGTTAACGCTGTTCCCCTAAGACAGTGGCCCAATGAAGAGAAACCCCTCACCAAACTTATTACAACTACCTCGTGCGGCCTCACAAACGAAGTCCTCTTTGCAATGAGGTGCCCAAATCGTTGCTCACTGCTCAAGCTCCAGCTTTTGAATATCATTCTGCGATACTCTCTCATGTCGTTTATGATGTTTATGATGTTTGCCAACATATTCTACGAAATCGGTTTGAAAAATCAATGAACAGAGCTCAGCACAGCTCAGCTCACAGCAACAGCAGAAATCAGCCGTAAACATCCTCATCATAAAGTATGAATTTGGATTTGTTTGTTGTATTCGAATGTTTACACGAATCATATTTTTGTTACAAGTACATTTCGATTCCCCCGTCTGCCCTGTCCTGCTGCATACCACCACCACCATCATCACCGAACCACCGACTGACTGACTTGGCATATCGATGATACCACCGCTGATAAACTCCCATCCAATGCACCGTACCGTGCCGTGCACTCCACTCAGATGATCTCCACTCCACTCGACTTGACTCGCTCGGCTCCATTCATACTTCTTAGGATGTTGTCGGTGGATACGGTGTATCCTGGTTGAATCTCTTGTTGGGGATGGCTGTTGCTGGCTTCGTTGTTGTTTTTTTTTTTCTTTTTTCGGTGGATTTTCATTTCGTTTGTGGCCAGGTGAACTTGCAAATGTCATCCCCCGCAGTTAGGCTGCTCTATGATCTCTGTCAAATGTTGCTGGTGCTGGCTGTTTGTTTGGTTGCTGTTGTTGTTGATGATTCTTTTTAAGCAGCTTTTGTTTTTTCGGTTTTTTCACCGGTCTGGGAATTTGTTACACAAAATGTTTTTTGGCCGTTTCACTTCGGGGGTTTGTTGTTTGTTTCCCCACCAGAAAGACAAAAAAAAAAGACACAACAACATCCGCTGACCCTAATTTATGATCAAGTTCAATATGGAATTATGTTTAAAAAAGGAAATTTGCATATTTTTGGAAATGGGGTTCACGATATGTCTGCGGTTGGTATTCATAAAATTGTTGAGCGAGTGAGTTGTCATTTTTTTTGGTATATTTTTTTATTTATATAACTAGGTGTTTTTATAACTTAGTTTATAACAACAAGCCAGGTGTAGAGAATTTGGCACTGTGCCTTAAATAAAAGATCACAGACAAAATTGGAAACATTTAAGGGATTCTCTAAAGGCTGGAAAACTAAATCAATCAATGCCTGTTTCACTCAATCAATGATAACAGCATGGTAACACAAGCACTCTATACCGAATAGCCACTGATGAGTTATCCCCCCACAAGATATGAAATACGGATATGGCTAAAGTGTGTATAATTGCGTGAGGTTCTCCTCATTTCCATTATAAAAAAACTTGATCGAAATAGCTGGAATTCAAATATTAAAAAAACTTAAGAAAAATAACTATAGTTGCTCTTCACGGGTATTGAACCGACGACCTTCCATTTCCAAATAAATAACACTGACCCTGTGCCACATATGGCCTCCGCAATACAGGGACTAACGATGCCCCATTAATGAGAGGGAGAGAATGAATGACACACACACAATAACGTGGTGAAAAATCAAAGTGGTGAATAAGTATAAGTAAATGGACGGACAAAAATAGCGAAATTTATTTGCACATCCACTCATGATAAATGCCATTTATGGCGAAAGAGAAGGGCGTGAGAATAGTTTCGAAATACTGTGTGGTGAATAAAGAGGGTTACCACAATAGGGATTTTCGATTTTTACGCTTTTCGGCCCCAATGGTACTCATTCATATAAATAAACTAGTTGAAATATAAGATATTTTGCAAGACTTGAAGAAGATCTGTTAAAATATGTAGTTTCTAGAGCAGAAAAAAAATCTGGAGCGAAATTTGAATGGGAGCTATATATAAATCCGAACCGATCTGACTTATTTTCACCATAGGTGTTCCTAGTTTAAATATAAGATGTTTTGCCAATTTTGAAGAAAATATGTGGATTCTAGAGCGGAAAAATTCAAATTGGGAGCGAAATTTGTATGGGAGATATATATAAATCTGAACCGATCTAACACATTTTTACCACAGGTGTTTCTAGTTGAACTATAAGATGTTCTGCCAATTTTAAAGAAAATCTTTTGAAATATGTGGTATCTAGAGTGAAAAGAGTCAAATCGGGAGTGAAATTCGTATATCTAAATCTGAACCAATTTTCTTCAAATTAAATAACGTTCGTTCTTGTCCCGAAAAACTTCGCTGTGCAAAGTTTCGTTTAGTTCTGGTTACAATTGAGACCTGTATCCTGATTACAACAATAGATGGACAGACAGACGGATATTGCTAAATCGCCTCAGAAAGTGATTCTAAGCCGATCGGTATAATTAACAATATGTCTATCTCGTTTCCTTTTGGGTGTTTCAAACAAATGCACACAGACATAATACTCTCGTGGAGTGTATAAATATAATTTCTAGTCACAAAAAAAGTTTGGATTATTTAATGATGACACTATGCAGCAACATGCTTGTTTTTAAAGTCACCACAAAACAATTTTATATGGATATATTATTTTAATTTTTTAGTAAAATTAAAAATTTTGTCATATGTACCTTTAATATTTGTAGTCTCATTTTAGATACATTGGTCCGATCGTACTAGAGTTTGCATTTTCCTGTACTTTTTATTTCCCGGGAAACGGGAATTATTTTTTCAATTTCCCGGGATCCCGGGGCAGCACGGGAAATCGTCAACATACTGTTTACCATGAGTTAAGCTTATTTTTTCCAATGAAACATTCACATTTTATTAAAGTAAAATAAATATATGTTTCACAACGAACCTGTTACAGAAATCATATAATAATAAACCGCAATGTGAGATCAATTTAACCATTTTTTCAAGTTTCAAAATTAATTAAAGAATAGATATTTCTTATTTTATGTGAAAAAATGGAATGGAAAATGTGGACGCGACGGAGGACGAACGTTTAAATTAATAGTCAGTAGAGCATCAAATGAAATGTTTGTTCTTTGTCCTGTCGCTTCGTAAACTTTAACTCTTTATTTTTGGCGTTCGTATTCACGCAGAAAATCTACTTTTCCCGGACTTTAAATTTTTCATATGGGCATCTCCCAGTGGCCCGAACGAAGAAACTGAAAAAGTCGATCAGCCTCTTTAGTGCTCTGAAGCGCTTAAAGAGTATTATGAAATATGAGAATTATCTCTTAAATGTTGTTAATTAGGTACAGCAAAAATACGGACGCGACAAAACGGACGGGACAAACATTTTCACTCGTATTAAAAAAAATTAGTTATTTTCGTTATAACACTTAAACTTTTAATAAAAATAAAAGAGAACAAGTTATCTTCAAGTTTGATAATAAAAAAGTTGTCGAAATAAGGAAAAAATAAAGTTAAAAGATATGTGTGGTCTGATTTCGTGTTTTTGGTAGACCTTTTCTGGAAGATGCCCATATGGAGCTTGACAGGAAAAATCCGAAAAAATGGATTTTCAGTCTATGTCCGAACGCAGCTTAAAAATATTTTGTCATCCAACTGCAATATTTGACATACGACGTGATCTAAATTTTTATACAACATTATTAATTTTATTGTGGAAATGATGGAAAAAATATGCGAAGAAATATGTAAAATGTTCTACTGAATTCCCGCGGGATTCCCGTACGAATTTCCCGGGATACGGGAAATGAAAAATGTGCGAATTCTCGGGAATTTTCCCGCTGGAAATCCCGGGATGCAAACGCTAGATCGTACCAATTTATATGTTTACTTATAAAGGGTGATTTTTTAAGAGCTTGATAACTTTAAAAAAAAAACGCATAAAATTTGCAAAATCTCATCGGTTCTTTATTTGAAACGTTAGATTGGTCCATGACATTTACTTTTTGAAGATAATTTCATTTAAATGTTGACCGCGGCTGCGTCTTAGGTGGTCCATCCGCTTAGTCCAATTTTGGCATTTCCACGTTTTTGAGTAACAGAGACCCAATTGGTGCGAACGGCGACGAATCGAAAATTGGTGGTCATCATTAACACTGGCCGATACAGCTGCGATATTTTCTTCAGTTCGCACTCTACGTAAGCGTGTTGGTGGTTTAATGTCCAACAATGTAAATTTGGTGCGAAATTTAGTCACAATAGCCCGAATAGCCGCTTCAGTGGGTCGATTAAACTGACCATAAAATGGAAGCGCGCAATGAACTTTCTTAACAGAGCACGCATTTTGATAATAAAATTCAATAATTTGCAAGCGTTGTTCGTTTGTAAGACGATTCATGATGAAATGTCAAAGCATACTGAGCATCTTTCTCTTTGACACCATGTCTGAAATCCCACGTGATCTGTCAAATACTAATGCATGAAAATCCTAACCTCAAAAAAATCACTCTTTAGGTATACGATGTCTACAAATGTTGCGAATTACACTTTCACTTAGAAACAGTGGTTTAGGAACAGCTTACAAAAATTTGGGATAAAAATATTTTTTTTTTTCGAAAAAAAACTTTTTTTTGGCTGACTCGAAAAAAATCATAAAAATAGAAAAAAGTCGGAAATAAAGTTTGAATTATTTAATGATTATACTATGCAACAAAAACAGAAAAACTGTGTGTCCAAGCAGAAAAAATATTTTTTGTGTGCATTGAGGCATGCTGAGTCATAAAATCACCACAAATTTTTTATTGATATGTATTTTTTTATTTCTTTACTATAGTACCTTCATCGAGTAGCTTTATTAATATTTGTACTCTCATTTTTGGTATATTGGTCCGATAGTACTAGGGTTCGCATTTTCCCGGGAACTATTTTTTCAATTTCCCGGGACAGCACGGGAAATCGTCAACATACTGTTTACCATGAGTTAAGCTTATATTTTTTTCAATGAAACACTCACATTTTATTAAAGTAAAATAAATATATATTTCACAACGAAACTGTTACAGAATTCATATAATAAAACGCAATGTGAGATCAATTCAAACATCTTTTCCAGTTTCAAAATTAATTAAAGATCAGATATTTCTTATTTTATTGAAAAATGTACGCGACGTTGAACGATCGTTCACATTAATAGTGAGTATAGCCTTAAATGAAATGTTTGTTATTTGTCCTGTCACTTCAAAAACATTAAATTCTTTATTTTTGGCGTTTGGATACAAGCGCAGAATTTATTTTTCCTGGATTTTAATTTTTTCATACGGAGCTTGACAGGAAAAATCCGAAAATCCCGGGATGCAAACCCTAGATAGTACCCGCTTATATGTTCAATTAAAGGTAATTATGATGTCTACAAATATTGCGAATTGCACTTTCACATAGACACAGTGGTTTAGGAACAACTTCCAAAAATTTGGGGAAAATATATTTTTCGAATAAATCTAATTTTAATGGCACGAAAAAATCATAAAAAATAAAAAAAAAATTCGGAAAATATTTTGTTTTATTTTTTAATAGCTAACATTCCAATGCAAAAAAATGTTTACACTTAAAAAATCTATGGGTAATGGTAGAAGTTATGATACTAAGGCAGTTTTTCTTTAAGACTGGATAACTAAGCTGCGATAAGAAAAACCTAAATAAACAGTTAAAATTTCACTCAAAATAAAATTATTATTATTATTTTTTAAATTATCGCCAACAGCAATATAAATGTGCGTATGAAAACAATTATCGAAAAAAATATTTTATATTAAAAATATTGGACTTAGCCTGGATAATTATCCAGTATAAGTCAAATTTATGGTTATCGAGGCTAAGTCCAAAAAAAGTCAACACAAAATATTTTTTTTGAATATTTGTTTCGATACAAATATTTATTGTAGTTGGCGACAATGTGAAAAAATAATTTTTTATTTTGAGCAAAAAAATTAATTTTTATTAGCGTTTTTGTTATCGCAGCTAGTTATCCCGGCTTAAAGAAAAACAGCCCTACTATTTGTGGACGCAAAAGAATTAAAAAGTCGTGACTTTTTAAATTTCTAGTTAAATAGCGTGAAAAGTCTCATTACATATTATATAAAAGAAGAAATAGAAAAAAGTCGCAAAATAATTTGTTTTATTTTTTAATAGCTAACATTCCAATGCAAAAAATGTTTACACTTAAAAAATCTATGGATAATTGTAGAAGTTATGATACTATTTGTGGACGCTGGCATCTTAGCGAAGAAAGCACGGCATTTTTTTGAAGAAAATCTATGAATAACAATAGAAGTTATGACCCTTATGATGAAGTAAGGGAATTCGAAAAAATTGTGTGTCATTTTTTACGAAGTTTTTACTTACATTCCAAGGTATGTTTAATACCTGGAAATACATATAAGACCGATAACATCCGTTTATATATTTAATTAAAGGTACTTATGATGACAGGAATGTTGTGAATTTCTTCAAAAAAAATGAGAAAAAAAATGCTTTACTTTTTTGATAAAACCTTTTTTGCTGGCACGAAAAAAAAAACATAAAAAATAGAATAGAAAAAAATCGCAAAATACTATTTTGCTTTATTTTATAATAGCTAACAAAGAAAACAATGTATATATCTAAAAGATATACGGTTAGCTTAGAAGTTATGACACTCTTTTTAGACGTATTTTTTTAATCATGTTTTTTTAATTTTTTGGGATTTAGAAATTATACAACAGAATATTTTATTTTGTTCTATAATTGAACAAATGAATATAAGGCATATATACAATAAATTATAACCCACACTAAGAAAAAAGTATGCCACGGATTAAGTAAATATGTACTAAAACTGAGGAAAATTGAACTTCGTATAGCGCTAAGGCAATAATTTCTTACATCAAGTACAAACTTTTCCTTGAAAATAGGACATGCTTTGAACTTGATTCCAGTTCAACTTTTCCTCAAAGCAAGTAAAATTTACTCAAACTGAGAAAAAAATGTCTTCAAATCAAGTAAATCTTTACTTAATCTGAGGAAAATTTTTAAGAATTTTTACTCAAATCAAGCAAATTTATACTCAATCTGAGTAAAATATTCCGATTTTTCCCTCAATCCAAGTAAATTGTTACTCAAACTAAGTAAATTTGTAGTCAAGCCAAGCAAATATTATATACTCAATCTGAGGAACATTTTTGGAAATTTTTCCTTAAATCAAGTAAATTTGTACTCAGCATGACTAAAACTTTCCTTAAACCAAGTAAATTTGTATACAGCCTGACTACGACTATACTGATAATTGAAATAAGTTATTTCGCTTCAGAGTATGCAACACTCATATGAAAAATGACAACATGGTATAGTTCTCAAACGTTTCATCCTACTTATACCATAAAGAGTTGAGATATTTCACCATGGCTGCTGCGGAGGCTAGGTAGGCGCCTTCTCAGTGATTGTTTAGTGTAATATTTGAAGTTCTTATGAAGAATGTCTCGGCTAACGAACGAGAATTGCTTTTTAGACTAATTCTACTATTATTTTTCTAAACACACTGAAGTATTTTTTATAAGTTCATTTATACTTGAATGTATGAGGAACATGGCATAAATTTAATTACATTCATTTACTTTATTTGAAGTAATAAACACATTTTTAAGTAAAAACTTCCTAAATGGAATTTTTCCATACAGACAAATTCTGCATTATTTACTTTCTTAAACGCTAGTAAATTTTCTTCCACACAAGTATGAATATACTTAATTGGAAGAAGTTTTTACTAGATCCAATAAAATGTTTTTAAGTAAATTTACTACCCTATTTTGAGTATATTTACTATTTTTTCTGGCTTTGAAATAAGGAAAGTGTACTCATGTCTATTTAATTTTCCTTCTCGTAAGGAAATTTTACCTAAACTGGAGTAAATTTTTTAAACTAATGTTCTGAGTGCATATTATGAAAGTATGGAAATGTCAAAAAATCGTGTGTAATTTTTTACTCAAATTAATTTACTTACCATACTAATAGAATTCCTTTAAATAGACCTTGTTTACTTCGTTAAGATGACAACTATTGTAAACTATAGGTCTGTTCGGTTGGGCTTACTAGCGTAACCACCCCATTTTGCAAAATATGTTTTTCATATCAGGGTTTCCACAGTTTTCTGCGTTAAAAAAAAAACATCTAACATAAGGCCTGTTCGATTGGACATACTAGCTTAATATTTATAAGCGGAATTTATTCGCTTACAATAAACTAGCTTACTACTCTCTTAATTACCGAGTAAGGTGGTGCCAGGATTTTATCTCTGATTTATTTAAATAAAAATGTTGTCACCTTTTCATCTTAATTATAAGCTAGTAAGTCCAATCGAACAGCCCACTATGGTCCCAAATCCATATTTTTTTGGCAGCAATTCAAAAATTTAAATTGGATGTTGTTAAATGTGTATATATTTTCTTAATGGCAACACTCCAAGCTATCAAGAAAATGTATTGGAGAAAACGAGGTGGCAACACCGCATGCATGACAGGCATTTAAAGTTTGCCGTTGAAACAAGTGGGATTAATTCGGGCCTAAAGCTGTTATACAAAACACTTAAAATTAAGGCGTAAAAAGAAAATAATGAAGTGACTATATTATTTAAATTGAAGGCCGGCGTAAGTAGTTGAAAAATTATATTTAACATTTTGTGATTACTGTAGTCTTTTCAGTTTTCCTAAGTGTTGTAATTTTGTGATTTGTAGTAAGCATAACATATAAATGCCGTGGACCAAAAGTTATATGTAGGACTCAACTTGACTCAAAGCGTAAATGTGAAAGTGTTCGTCTGAGCGTGTAGTTTATGGTGGCATTAATATCTCGCCAGAATTTTTCTGCAAACCCCTGCAATTGCCACTTTATTTTAGAACAATTTCGATTAGCCATAGTACACATATTTGATCATATCTCTGAATCTGATTTGTGTATGAGACCCATCAAAGTCTTATTTTACAGGTATTGTAAGTACCTTTAAAATGGTATATATACATATATTTCCTGAAATAATCATTTAAATTGTAGTGTCAAGTAGAATATTGGTATGCTATATTTTGAATTTGTAATAATGTTTAGAAAAACATTTTTCGTCAAAGCGAAATAAGTTTCATTCTTTTAAGCTTTCATAAAATTTTGTTTTTGGTCACCCTGTACTAATACAGGGTGATACTTATGTTGGTTATACAGTTGAACTTCGATTAACCGTGATGCTCGGGACCGGGCTAATCACGGATAACCGAAAATCACGGTTAAAAGAGGTAAAATTTTACATCTATAAATTTTATTATTTTTATTTATTTTTGACAAAAACATGTAAATCTGCGTCTATAAATAACTTATCATATCTCTAGGAATACATACATTTATTTAAAAAAATCGTTTATGGAAGTCTGTCTTATGCTTTTAGCTTTTGATTGTTCTTCCAACAAATGAGTTTGTATGCGATATATTTGCATTTTATCTGGTTCTGAAATACTTGGACAATTAAAGTTTTCTAAAAAACCTAACAAAATACTACTAGCCTCTATTGCCTGAGCCAATGTAGGCGTTTCGTCCGCATTGTAGATCTGTTCAGTTGTAAGTTGTTCGTTTTTAATGATTTCATCCAAGTCGTCCACAAACATCGTAGCAGACTCATGATCAGCACACTCCTTTTCTACCGTAGATTTCAGTCGACGGATTCCATGACGTTTTTTGAATTTATCCAACCAACCAAATGAATAAGTGCACTCTGAATTCATGTTTAACTTCAAATGGAACATTTTTGCCTTTTCGACAATCATTTCGCCTGAAGTTCAGAAGCAAATTTCAGTTTAAGTTCATACAATATCTCGATTTCAGTTAACTTACCTGAAATTGGAGTTCCCTTAAATCGTTCTTGCCGAAACCATTCATATGTTGCGAAATCAACTTTTGGATTTTCGGATGTTTTTAGTGTATATCTGTGTTTAAGGCCTAGCATTGAATCAGTATCGGAGCAAAATTTTAAAATCCGATCTTTGTTTTTTATTAAATCGGATACAGTTTGAGTGCCAACTCCATATTTTTCAGACAACATTTTAAAAGGTACTTGACGTTTTGAGTATTCATTAATCAGCTCCATTTTTTCTTTAATTGAAAGAACCTTTCTTGCTCTTTTCGCGGATTTAGTTTTTGATGGTGGCATGATGTAAGGAAAACACGTCTTGACAAATCAAATTTCACACTGATGAATGAATATGAAATTTCATATGAAAATTACACTTTCATGAAAAAGGGGAATTTTAATATGAGAGATGTGTGTGTATTATACGAAAAAAACAAACAAGCAGTCATATGGACATTTGCATCACGGATAATAGAGGTAAATCACGGTTAATAGAGGTAAAAAATCAACCACTCAGCTTCACGGTTAATAGATAATCACGGTTAATAGAGTCACGGTTAATCGAAGTTCAACTGTATATTGAGTTTATATGGGAGGTAATAGTGGGCGTGGTCCGACCGGCCCAATTTTATTTTTTATTTTTTAAGTATGATTTGTCTAGCACATGTGCAAAATTACATGATTATATCTTTATTTTTCGACTTTATGCCATAAAAAACGGATTTGGGACCAGTGTGCAGCCCTGATATGTAAAACAGGGTTACGCGCTATTTTAAAAATCCTGCTTTCACCTTTTTCATACATTCCTTAAAAAGTACCCACAGCTCATTATAAATTCACCATTCTAAACGGGGAAGGTATGGTAACCCTTTTTCATACATTTCATCAGTTCGCGATTAGATTTCATTCGTTCTGGATGTAACTCGAGATTTTAATTTCTAAAATAAATATAATAATTTAAAAGTCCATACAAATGAATACAACGTATGCAAAAGTGTGGTCAGTTATTAAACAAACATAGAACATTTTAAAGAATCTGTGATAATTTAGTGAAAAACGTGTAAAAGTTTGTGCAAATTTCTTTGTGTTGTTGTTTGTGTGGTCTGAGAGAATTACGAAGTACAATGGAAGATCATGGAGAACTTGGAGGCGACAACGAACAAAGTTTGTTGTTGGTTCATTGACTTCCCCACCAGGAGAATGGTGGATAATTGCTGTGGTAGATATAAGTGTGTGAGCGCTAGTGGGCAAAAGTGCGGTGTGCTAAAAGAGACAAATATGTGAGATTCGAATGAGTGGGGAATATTAAAAAAAGAAGTGAAAAATAGTTTGTATGTGTATGTGTGGTTGGAAACGGAAGCCTGATGCAAATTGAGAATCAAAAGGTGAGTTTGTAACTATTTATTTATAAATAGATTATTACTTTAGGTGGATTTCGGATGAGTCGTTGCCATTTTCTTTGAAGTTCTAAACCTATCTGTTTCCGTCATATTGGCGTATTGCTCTCTAAAATTTCAAGTTGACGCAACTGTCTTTAACCACTTTTGCAGGAAGCACATTTTGTCGATTGTGATTTCTAAAAATTAATTAAAAATTTTCGATAACTGTCCTAGTTATTGAAATATCGAAAATTAAAAAACATTGTATTTATATTTTTTGGTCTGTAATCAATATTTGATTTGAACTGGGATATTGTCCTGGCTCCAGACCATTTTGCATCTATATTTAATACAATGCAAATTTACAAATGGCATGATGAAATTATGTTTTTTTTATTATCTTAATTTTTTTATTATTTTTAGTTCATTTCAATGAAAACAGCGAAAAAATCGGGAGCAATTTTCAAAAAACTGATTTTTATAGAAAACTCAAAAATAGCAATGGAAAGTAAAGTAAAATTGTTCGATAACTGGTGTAGTTATCGAAATATTCTACAATGTTCCCTTAAAAAAAGGTGTCCACACCCTTTGTGAATAAAATTTTGAATTTGTTTTTACATTTTAGGTGATCACAAATTATCCTTCTTTTGCTCCTGGAGCTATATTTAAGATGTTATGGCCGATTTAAAATTTTGAATTTGTTTTTAACTTTTAGGTGATCACAAATTATCCTCCTTTTTGATCCTTGAGCTATATTTAAGAAGTTATGGCCCATTTAAAATTTTGAAAATTTTAAGAATTTTTGGGTGATTACAAATTATCCTTCTTTTAGCTCCTGGAGCTATATTTAAGAAGTTATGGCCGATTTAAAATTTTAGGAATTTTTGGGTGATCACAAATTATCCTTCTTTTAGCTCCTGGAGCTATATTTAAGAAGTTATGGCCGATTTAAAATTTTGAAAATTTTAAGAACTTTTGGGTGATCACAAATTATCCTTCTTTTAGCTCCTGGAGCTATATTTAAAAAGTTATGGCCGATTTAAAATTTTGAATTTGTTTTTAACTTTTAGGTGATCACAAATTATACTTCATTTAGCTCCTGGAGCTATGTTTAAAAAGTTATGGCCGATTTAAAATTTTGAAAATTTTAATAATTTTTGGGGATCACAAATTATCCTCCTTTTAGCTCCTGGAACTATATTTAAGAAGTTATGGCCTATTTAAAATTTTGGAAATTGAACTGGGATATTGTCCTGGCTCAAGACCATTTTGCTTCTATATTTAATAGAATGCAAATTTATTTACAAATGGCATGGTGACATTTATTACTTGGCTGCAGACTACCACGATCATGATTTCGACCATGTCAAAAGTCTTTTCAAGTGGCTTCGCAGCGACTTTTCAACATCAAACCCGGCCTCTATAAGGAGATGATTCTCACAAACGAACGAGAAGCACAACTCACTTGCCGAATTTGCGTTTAAAAAATCGCACCAAGTAATAAAGCACACATGCCATCTTACAAGCATCTCATTGAGTTGCATATGTAAGTATGTGTATATGCAGGTATAGTTACCCAGCAATACTTCTGCCGTGCCAACGCTCATTTGTTTTAGTTTTTTTCGTTTGCATTTTTTTGGTCTGTAATCAATATTTGATTTGAACTGGGATATTGTCCTGGCTCAAGACCATTTTGCTTCTATATTTAATAGAATGCAAATTTATTTACAAATGGCATGGTGACATTTTGAGTGAGTTGTGCTTCTCGTTCGTTTGTGAGAATCATCTCCTTATAGAGGCCGGGTTTGATGTTGAAAAGTCGCTGCGAAGCCACTTGAAAAGACTTTTGACATGGTCGAAATCATGATCGTGGTAGTCTGCAGCCAAGTAATAAATGTCACCATGCCATTTGTAAATAAATTTGCATTCTATTAAATATAGAAGCAAAATGGTCTTGAGCCAGGACAATATCCCAGTTCAAATCAAATATTGATTACAGACCAAAAAAATGCAAACGAAAAAACTAAAACAAATTTTGGAAATTTTAAGAATTTTTGGGTGATCACAAATTATCCTTCTTTTAGCTCCTGGAGCTATATTTAAGAAGTTATGGCCGATTTAAAATTTTGTATTTGTGTTTAACTTTTAGGTGATCACAAATTATCCTTCTTTTAGCTCCTGGAGCTATATTTAAGATGTTATGGCTGATTTAAAATTTTGAATTTGTTTTAACTTTTTGGTAATCACAAATTATCCTTCTTTTAGTTCCTGGTGCTACATTTAAGAAGTTATGGCCGATTTAAAATTTTGAAAATTTTAAAAACTTTTGACTTTGTTTTTAACTTTTAGGTGATCACAAATTATCCTCCTTTTAGCTTCTGGAGCTATATTTAAGAAGTTATGGCCGATTTAAAATTTTGGATTTGTGTTTAACTTTTAGGTGATCACAAAATATCCTTCTTTTAGCTTCTGGAGTTATATTTAGGAAGTTATGGCCGATTTAAAATTTTTAACTTTTAGGTGATCACAAATTATACTTATTTTAGGTCCTGGAGCTATATTTATGAAGTTATGGCCGATTTAAAATTTTGAATTTGTTTTTAACTTTTAGGTGATCACAAATTATCCTCCTTTTAGCTCCTGGAGCTATATTTAAGAAGTTATGACCGATTTAAAATTTTGAGTTTGTTTTTAACTTTTGGGTGATCACAAATTATACTTATTTTAGGTCCTGGAGCTATATTTAAGAAGTTATGGCCGATTTAAAATGATGAATTTGTTTTTAACTTTTAGGTGATCACAAATTATGCGCCTTTTAGCTCCTGGAGCTATATTTAAGAAGTTATGGCCGATTAAAATGTTGAACATTTTAAGAACTTTTGGGAGATCACTAATTATGCTTCTTTTAGCTCCTGGAGCTATATTTAAGAAGTTATGGTCGATTTAAAAAGTTGAATTTGTTTTTAACTTTTAGGTGATCACAAATTATCCTTCTTTTAGCTCCTGGAGCTATATTTAAGAAGTTATGTTTGTTTTTAACTTTTAGGTGATCAATTGAATTTGTTTTTAACTTTTAGGTGATCACAAATTATCCTTCTTTTAGCTCCTGGAGCTATATTTAAGAAGTTATGGCCGATTTAAAATTTTGAATTTGTTTTAACTTTTTGGTAATCACAAATTATCCTTCTTTTAGTTCCTGGTGCTACATTTAAGAAGTTATGGCCGATTTAAAATTTTGAAAATTTTAAAAACTTTTGACTTTGTTTTTAACTTTTAGGTGATCACAAATTATCCTCCTTTTTGCTTCTGGAGCTATATTTAAGAAGTTATGGCCGATTTAAAATTTTGGATTTGTGTTTAACTTTTAGGTGATCACAAATTATCCTTCTTTTAGCTTCTGGAGTTATATTTAAGAAGTTATGGCCGATTTAAAATTTTGAATTTGTTTTTAACTTTTAGGTGATCACAAATTATACTTATTTTAGGTCCTGGAGCTATATTTATGAAGTTATGGCCGATTTAAAATTTAGAATTTGTTTTTAACTTTTAGGTGATCACAAATTATCCTCCTTTTAGCTCCTGGAGCTATATTTAAGAAGTTATGACCGATATAAAATTTTGAGTTTGTTTTTAACTTTTGGGTGATCACAAATTATACTTATTTTAGGTCCTGGAGCTATATTTAAGAAGTTATGGTCGATTTAAAATGTTGACTTTGTTTTTAACTTTTAGGTGATCACAAATTATCCGCCTTTTAGCTCCAGGAGCTATATTTAAGAAGTTATGGCCGATTAAAATGTTGAACATTTTAAGAACTTTTGGGAGATCACAAATTATCCTTCTTTTAGCTCATGGAGCCAATTTTAAGAAGTTATGGCCGATTTAAAATTTTGAATTTGTTTTTAACTTTTATGTGATCACAAATTATCCTTCTTTTAGCACCAGGAGCTATGTTTAAGAAGATATGGCCGATTTAAAATTTTGAATTTGTTTTTAACTTTTAGGTGATCACAAATTATCCTTCTTTTAGCCCCTGGAGCTATATTTAAGAAGATATGGCCGATTTAAAATTTTGAATTTGTGTTTAACTTTGTTTTTAACTTTTTGAATTTGTTTTTAACTTTTATGTGATCACAAATTATCCTCCTTTTAGCTCCTGGAGCTATATTTAAGAAGTTATGGCCGATTTAAAATTTTGAAATTTTTAAGAATTTTTGGGTGATCACAAATTATCCTTCTTTTAGCTCCTGGAGCTACATTTAAGAAGTTATGGCCGATTTAAAATTTTGAATTTGTTTTTAACTTTTATGTGATCACAAATTATCCTTCTTTTAGCACCAGGAGCTATGTTTAAGAAGATATGGCCGATTTAAAATTTTGAATTTGTTTTTAACTTTTAGGTGATCACAAATTATCCTTCTTTTAGCCCCTGGAGCTATATTTAAGAAGATATGGCCGATTTAAAATTTTGAATTTGTTTTTAACTTTTATGTGATCACAAATTATCCTTCTTTTAGCACCAGGAGCTATGTTTAAGAAGATATGGCCGATTTAAAATTTTGAATTTGTTTTTAACTTTTAGGTGATCACAAATTATCCTTCTTTTAGCCCCTGGAGCTATATTTAAGAAGATATGGCCGATTTAAAATTTTGAATTTGTGTTTAACTTTGTTTTTAACTTTTTGAATTTGTTTTTAACTTTTATGTGATCACAAATTATCCTCCTTTTAGCTCCTGGAGCTATATTTAAGAAGTTATGGCCGATTTAAAATTTTGAAATTTTTAAGAATTTTTGGGTGATCACAAATTATCCTTCTTTTAGCTCCTGGAGGTACATTTAAGAAGTTATGGCCGATTTAAAATGTTGAATTTGTTTTTAACTTTTAGGTGATCACAAATTATCCTTCTTTTAGCACCAGGAGCTATGTTTAAGAAGATATGGCCGATTTAAAATTTTAAATCTTGATCAAATTTGCCATACAATGTTACATTTATACTAGAAATACTTATTTTGAAAGCCAGCTATATAGGTCACTGTTTGGTATAGCCCCCATACAAATGGGCCTCCATTTTCCATATCGCTCTAGAACCCACATCTTACATAGGATCTTGATAAAATTTTGCAGATCATGTTATATTTCAATAAAGAATACCTACTTTGAAAGTGATGTCTAAAGGCCCACTTTTTAATGTAGCGCCTTTACAAGTGGGTCCCCTATTACCTATCTAGGAACCATATTTTACATCGGAAGTTTTTCAAATTTTGCAGATTATATTATATTCATATTTCATACTAAGAATACCTACTTTGAAAGCGATCTATATGGGCCCACTTTTTAATGTAGCGCCCTTACAAATGCCCCCATTATTATTTATAACCCTCTATGCCCCACAATTTACATCGGAATTTTATCAAATTTTGCATTTTGTATTATATTTCAACTAAGAAGATATATTATGAAAGTCAAATATATGGGTCCATATTTTTGTATAACCCCCATACAAATTGGGCCCCCCTTCTACTCTAATACAGCTCTAGAACCCAAATCGTGCATTGGATCTCTATACAATTTTGCATACAATTTTGAAGGTGATCTATATGGAACCACTTTTTAATGTAGACCCCTGGCAAATGGCCCCATTTTAATTTTTATTCCTCAAGAACGCAAATTTTACATCGGATTTTTTTTTCAAATTTTGCGGATTATATATATATATATTTCAACTAAGAATACACAGTCAAATATATGTGTCCATACTTAGGAAAAACCAAAATGGGTCCCCATTCTACCCTAATACATCTCTAGAAACTACGTCTTACATCGGATCATGATATCCCAGCAAAAAAAAATGGAAGTACTTCCGTAGGAAGCACATTTTAATCGCATCTCAAAACCCAATTGTGCATTTTCCCCGCTTTTGGGGAAGTTCCTTTAAACAACTTCCAAAAAAGTCGATAATATGTTGATATTCTGTAACATTTTACGAATAGCATCAAGTGAATGGGGACGACATTTTAGTATAGTCACAGAGGTAAGGTGTACGATTTGCACCCAGAAGGTCTCGGGTTCGAATCGTGGCTCGGGAAATTTTTTTTATATATTTTTATTACTTTTATAAATAAGCAATGCTTAATTTTGCACAATTTAAAAAAAATTAAAAAATTTTGCTTAAAAAATACAAATTTATTGCTTTGAAATATTTCATATTTTTATTAATTATTTATACTACATAATATCAGTAAAATTAAGTAGTGTCAATTTATTTAATACTAAATATAATTAGTATTTATTATATTTATTTGAATTATATATTAGTTCATATTAAATAAATATTTTGTTAAGTTTCCTATTGTCATTTCTACCGAACTAAATGAGTTGTTGTAGTTATTCACCACTCACAACAGAGGATAGCTGAGATGGTTAGAGTGCTGTAGTAAAGGGTGATTTTTTAAGAGCTTGATAACTTTTTTTTTTTTAAAAACGCATAAAATTTGCAAAATCTCATCGGTTCTTTATTTGAAACGTTAGATTGGTCCATGACATTTACTTTTTGAAGATAATTTCATTTAAATGTTGACCGCGGCTGCGTCTTAGGTGGTCCATCCGCTTAATCCAATTTTGGCATTTCCACGTTTTTGAGTAACAGAGACCCAATTGGTGCGAACGGCGACGAACCGAAAATTGGTGGTCATCATTAACACTGGCCGATACAGCTGCGATATTTTTTCAGTTCGCACTCTACGTTAGCGTGTTGGTGGTTTAATGTCCAACAATGTAAATTTGGTGCGAAATTTAGTCACAATAGCCCGAATAGCCGCTTCAGTGGGTCGATTAAACTGACCATAAAATGGAAGCGCGCAATGAACTTTCTTAACAGAGCACGCATTTTGATAATAAAATTCAATAATTTGCAAGCGTTGTTCGTTTGTAAGACGATTCATGATGAAATGTCAAAGCATACTGAGCATCTTTCTCTTTGACACCATGTCTGAAATCCCACGTGATCTGTCAAATACTAATGCATGAAAATCCTAACCTCAAAAAAATCACTCTTTAGCAACCAGAAGGTCTGCTGTTCTACCCCCGGTAGCGGTGGATTATTTAAAACAGCAATGGAAACAAGAGAAAATTCGGTTCCTTTGCAACACTTTAAAATAACTTTTAAGTCAAAATAGAGGACATCCGTCCTATGACAACTCCGTGTTAAATTCATTGGTGAAGATCCCAATTTTCACTACTTCCGAATCACAAGCTGAACATCTTTTTCACTTCTTTGGGTGCTTTCTTTTTGCTGGGATATTTTAAGTAGGAATACCTACCGTGAATGAGAAAAATATAGGCCCATGTTTTGGACCAGGTCCCAAGTGTTGTTGTAGGCCCCCTTTCAAATGTCGGTCCGATTCATCCTATTACTACTGTATAATTTGTATTTGTCTGCCGGGAATTTGGAACAATTATCGTATTTTTTACCATATTCGTTAAATATGACTAAATATGAATTTATGGTAAACTGTATAATTTATATGAACTACATAAAATTGCTCCCATGAAACATCTGGGTTTAGTAATAATAGCGAGTTATATACGCAGGGAGTGGTGTAGGTATTATATAGTCGACCCGCCCGATTTTAGCCTTTTCTACTTGTTTTTTTTATTTTAAATTTCAAGTTTCTGTCTGTATTGGTTTATCATTAACTACCATTTCAAGTTTTCTACTTTATAAAAGCATGAAATTTGAATACCCATATCTTTCATTTGATACCATTTGTATCATATTGTATGACTTGCAAAAGTCCGAAAATAAAGTATCTATATCCTTTGGAAATTAAAAGTCCTGTAAATATAAGAAAAGATCACCAAATGAAAACTGAGTACATAGTTCTACGATTAGGTTAAGTTTCATGTGTATATGGTCTTGTGCAAATCCAGAAAGTACTGTCGCACTGTGTAACTAAAATAATCCAAACTTTGTTTCTGGATGGGGGTGGACATTATTTTTTATTGTGTTAACCGCGACCCAGCCTAACATACATAATTCAGAGGATTATTATAATTTTAAGTAGAATCCTTGAAACTGTTTCCTATACTATATATTTTTAGTATTTTAACTTAGTTAACGACATTTTATGTAGAAAAGTTGGGTCCGATTTTGTTTTAATACTCCACACATAATTTGTTGAATCTTCTTAGATTTTTTTCTTTTCCAAAAAAAATTAATCCCATTTTTTATATTTTCTCTAAAGTTGCAGTTTTTTTCTTAGCTATGCTCTAATAATCGAATAGCTATTTGGTAGTTAACTTTCATTTCCCAACATTTTCCCAGGCTACTCGGGCTAATAAACAACCAGATTTTCTTCACTGCGTGTCTTCGCCGACATTAACACAGATTGCGCAGTGTTTCAAAATAACGATGTGGAAAATTGTTGATAATAAGACACGACTTTATTATGCCACAGTCACGACGGCTACAGCCACAGACACAGCCACCGTAGACATCGCCCTCGTTATTGCCACAATTTCAAGGGTGGAAAATAATCATAAAGACTTAATTTGATTATAATATTTTATGTATGCAATAACCGACAACGAGTCAGTCGTGTCGGTAAGGGGGGTGGCAAGCACTCACTCACTTTCAGCATCCTTATCCTTATCGTCCTTATCATGATTGCCTCGTAGTCAATATGCAAAAATTATGAAAATGTTGAGGATTGTTAGATCTAATATGAACTGAATGCACGGGAGCGTAACTACGAAGAGTGTTAACACAAAAACCCACGAAATTTAACGCCCGATAGAGCAAAGCCATCGAAAAAGTCAGAGGATGATGGACGAGGGGTGGAATGTGCGCCGCTGCGAGTACGGATCTCTGTGTATCCATTACCATCCCTTGGCTAATAGATACATTTTAGGATAAACAAATAAAAGTCATTTAGATACATTATCACAAGTACCGCACACATACATACACACGAACACGCAGGACAGGCAGACAGATTGGCAGGCAAGGCAGGCTGGCAGTCAAGTCAGTCAGCATTAGGATGGTGGTGGTGGTGCTGCTGCCGATGATTATCATCATAGTCATCGTCATCAGCATCATCAAATTTAATTTAATTTTGTCGACCAAACAAAGCCCGCACCCTTCCTCCTCCAAAACCCCCTCCCCCCGGCAACATCAAGGGCAGAGAAAACCGACCTTTTTGATTTGTTTCGAGCGGAAGTGCAATAATAAGATAAACATCGCCCAGAAATCTAACCTTATGCTTGTCAGATAATTGAAATCACTATCTTGTTAGCAAACCGAGAACGAAAACGACAACCAGACCAACCGACTAACATTCAGGAGCGACAGAGAAACACAACAAAACGAAACTGTTTAACAATGACAGTCCCTTTGACAGATAAGATTTCGAACAATGGCCAGTTGGCACTATCAACTCCAGTTGGAAACAAAAGAAAGTTGTGATTTCTTTACATCGTCCGAAGAAGGGTCGGCGGCAAACAGGTCAACAAAATCCAGCACTCGCACACACACTTATCGACTTAAGTGCTTTGGCTTACGGATGGGATGACTTTGTTATTAAAAATTAATAAAAGGTCAATCCCTTATACGGTTATGGTGCGGATGAAACCAAATGATGAGGAGGAGGAAGGCAAATTTCTTCTGGGGAAAAAAGGAAAGTTTTTTTTTGCCAAAAAATCTTATAAGAATTTTTCCCATTTCCATTAAGAAATGTAAGCAGCAGAGTGTGGCTTAAATCGGAACAGTGATTTCTTTTAAGATTGACGCGTGGTTGGATTTTCCATCCCATCTTTCTGGTTGGTCTTATCAATTATTGCTGTGCGGCCAGGCCAGGAAATCTTTGCAAGCAACCGGAATTGTCCAGTTTATAATGAAAAGTGACATTTCAATGTTAACACTGGACTGGACAACTGAACTGTCTTTTGTGGTTTTAAATGACACCGAGAGTTGAATTGTCATCTTAATTTATGTGTCATCATCACTCAGCCAGGGGGAATCTTAATAAGAAAATTGTAGATAGTTGCCTAGAATAAAATACCAGCTTTTCATAGTCATTGAAATATTTATAAATGTAGAGACCGAATCAAAATTAAATCAGCAAGCAAACCACTGGCCCCAAATTCTTTATTGTCATAAATCCGAAAATATAAATTTCAAAATAAATAAAATTTAATTTCAATTATATAGGGTGGGCCATATACAACTTTAAATTAGAATCGGCTATAGAATTATTTTTTCAAATGTTTTACGTTTATTGAAAAGGTTGAACTTTGTCATTTAATAATGGATCAGTCATATGACTACCACAACTGGCACGGCAGTACCTCATGCGATGAACCCATTTTTTCAGTACAGCCCAAAATTCACACCAAACAGTGACTCCTTGTGGATGCATTGGCGTTCTCTGAACCCCATATGCGACAATTTTGCTTATTGACATAGCCACCAAGATAAAAAGAGCTTCATAAAGGCTGAACTGAATGCCGATCTCTTCTCGACAATTTTCCACCTAAATTTCTTACAGTTTGCGTTAAACACTCATTACTTTGGAAGTAAGTTTTTAATGTTTCCCAATTTTGTTCGAGCGTATAGCGTCCTATTTTGCAAATGTCAAACAAAAACCTGAAAATAAAAATGAATGTTATTTTACCTTTCAAAGTCAAAGTAATCGGTACTTCACATTTAAAATTTTAAATGGCCCATCCTATATGTCCTTTTTATAATCTCCGTTTTCACTTTGTGCTTTTAAATATTAAAAATATTTGTTTCTTCACTTTTTGAGTTAAATTATTAAATAATTTTTAAAAGGAAAGAAAAATATCATAAAATTCGATGAAAATTGTTTTCACAATAATTTAGTTTAAATTTTAATCTATGAAAATGAGAAAACAAAAATTTTATTCAGTTTTTCCGATATTTTCATTCTGTTGTAATGTTTTAAAGTTTAATATTATAAATTTTTACCTGTCAGTCACATATAAATTGCTTTGTTTTGGATTTTTTCTTTACTTAGTTAATTTAAATCTACTTTAAATATTTCATGCTGATTATTTCCTACTATTATGTCCATTACTTCAGTAAATGCTACATAAAAAACATTTATATTTTTGAATACAGCACATCATTCTACAGTTAGAAATGTATGTTTCATTGTATTCTAATTTTGTCCAATGGTAGTATGCGGACCTTCCAGTGATTTAATAAGTCTCACTAGACGTTAATCAATTCAAAATATCCAACAACCGATGTTTCCAAGTTTGGATGCTCATAACACAGTTCCGGTAAGGCCTATTGGCCAATCTTTTAGATTTTATCACGAAAACTTTTCATCAAGGCCAATGTGAAACTAATCATTCAAAGCGGACGGGCCATTTAGAGATATAAGATTTATTTCCCAAACATCAGAATTCTCGCACTGAGTATTGCACATCGACTCTAGTGAAACCTAAAAAATCAAGCAAAACAAATCTAGCCCACTATGAGTTGAAAATACTATTGTGCTTCTCATTCGTTTGTGAGAAACATATACAGGGTGGCTGATGAATGCTGCTACCATGCTACTTAATGCTGCTATTAAAGGAGTTTTTCTTTGCAGAACTGCATCGAAAGTGAATCGCTTTCAACACTGTGTGGTTTCAAGAGCATAATGCGACTTGTCACATAGCCAGGTCCTGCTATGAGAGAATTGCTGCGAAAGTTCCCCAATAAGCAGATTTCTAGAAATTCGACATTTCGTTGGTCCCCAATGGCTCCTGACCTTGTGGGCTTATTTCAACAGGAAGTTTATAAAACAAATCATAAAAAATTGGACGATTTAAAACAATGCAATGAAAAACAATTGATTGCAACTCTGCAGGAAGTAATGGATAATGAATGTTGTACATGTGTCACCGACTATGGGTATGACACCCATTCTATTATTTTTAAAACCTGTCAGAAGGTTTAATAAATATGTATCAGTTGTCAAATCAACAAAGAAAACACAATTTATATGAATTAAACAAAAAGTTATTTGAGTTTCTTAATGTAGGATCATTCATCAGCCACCCTGTACTTTAGAGGCCGTTGAAAAGTCGCTGCGAAACCACCTGATGAAAGCTTTAAATTGGGTGGAAATCGTGATAGTGGTGCAGCCAAGTAATAAATGTCGCCATGCCATTTAGCAAAAATTCTAGCAGAAAGTTTGGATATTCGCAAATATCTACTTATTCGGAATTTTCAGCAAATCCGAAAAATGAAATTTGCAAAATCAATTATTCTATGAAATGCTGTAAAAATCCTTTAATGACAATTTTTATATCCTGTCATTAGCAGTTGATGGTATTAACAATGCCTGTTAATGTCTTATGCCTTAAGAATTCATATATTCCTAAAAATATCCATTGCAAAAACCCCCACAGTCATGTCAATCTGTTTTTTTTCTATCTATAGGCAACATCTTGAAAAGTGTAATTAATACTATGCAACAACTTTACATACCCTCCACCATGGATTACATTCCACAGAGGTTGTCGGTTTTCGTAGAAGTGCAGTAATATTACAGGAAAATATAAATTTTTTAATATAGCCAAACCAAAACAAATACAAATATTGAAAAATTAATTTTATAAAAAAATATTTCATAATTTTATAAATATTTATTTAAAATCAAAAAATAAATATTCTTATATTTATATTTTCAAAAAGCTTAAATGCCGTAAATATTGGTGGATAGTGGGTGCTACAGTTGGTTGTATTTCCATTCTATTTTAATTCCAAAAGTACAAATTTTTTAAAGTCCATTATCAGACGCCCATAGTGCAAAATAACCTAACTTCATGATTGAACAAATTTTTGTCGTAAAAGAAAAATTACGAATTTGGAAAAACACCGAATTCCATGATTCCAGCTGCGGTCATTTGATGGTTACTATTTTTGTCCCATTTTTTCATTTTAACCCCAAAAAGTACCAATTTCGAAAAATCAGTTTATTTTCCGTGTCTACACAGTCAGAGGAATGTATACTCCGAATTTCATGACTCTAGCTGCGGTCATTTGATTGGAACTATTTTTATCCCCTTTTTCTATTTTGACCCAAAAAGTATGAATTTTGAAGAATACGTGTATTTTACTTGTCTATGCAATCAGAGGAATGTATACACCGAATTTCATTATTCTAGGTGTAGCCGTTTGGTTGGTACCATTTTTATCCCTCTATTCCCATTTTACCCTTAAAAGTACGAATTTGGAAAAAATCTTTTATATTATGTATCTACTCAATTAGAGGAATGTACACACCGAATTTCGTGTTTCTAGCTCTTGTCGTTTAGTATGTACAATTTTTATCCCTTTTTTGTCCCATTTCACCCCCTACAAATAAGAATCACTTTATGGTGCCCGTTTTTGCTATAAGGGGAATGCGCATACCAAATATCAAGCAAATATAAACAGACATTTTGAAAAAAACATGGTTAAATATGCTAAAATATTAGGGATTAGTATGAGTATTTTTAGTCCTTGTGAGGGAAAAATTTTTATCTTTGGGCCGATTTCGTCCCGTTTCAATCCCAACCGATCTACGACTATAAGACGCATTTATGGAAAATTTGAAAGTTCTAGCTCCTTTCGTTTAGATGCTAGCGTGCTTTCAACAGATGGACGGACGGACATGACTAGATCGTTGTAGAATTTATGACGATCGAGAATATATATACTTTATAGGGTCTCAGGTCGATATTTGAAGGTGTTACAAACGGAATGACAAAGTTAGTACACCCTCATCCTGGAGGTGGAGGGTATAATAAAAAGTTGTGTGTCCGATTCAGATTCATAAAAAAATATGCTTCGATTTTTGAAGTCCGATAATAATACTGTCCTACAAATTAAGACTGTTTGAATGGAACAGAATAGCGACCCTATAATTCTGTAAGGGCATGTTGAGTGCATCCGCGCAACTTTCTTTATATGATAAAAAGTTACTGGGTTTTTTACAGGAACACCTAAATATTTTTTGGCATAAGCTTATTGACGAAATAGGGAATATGGAGTAATAGATAGAGAAAGTTGAAATAAATGCAATTGCAACCGACAATTTTGAATTTTTGCAACAACCAGCTCCGCTAGAGAATATATCACGAAAAAAATACAAAACTAAAATGACATGCATAGAATTTGTTTAGCAAAATATTAAAAACTATATTTTTTGTTTACCGTGCTCCGCCGACAAGGACCAGCCTAGTAGTAATTTTGTTATTAACAGTTTTCCGCCAAATTTTTGATACACCATTTTAATCCTTAAATGTTCTTTTTAGAACGGACTTTTTTAATTTTCTCGACCCGTAAAGAGTCAGGGGGTTAAGATTTTCCACAAAAATGATCCTCATAAAATTCCACAATATAGTTCTGACAAAAAGAATTCTATCAGACATTAATTTCCAACATTTTTTTCACTTAGTACTATGCTTTCTTCGACCAAAAAAATGAATTCTTTGACCCACTGTAAAAAGAAATTCAGTCCGGTTTTCGGCTTTTTTATGTATCGCCCTTGCGCACGTTGAAGGAAAATTTTAAGATTTTTTTTTGCTATTCCAAAGAGCTTAAAAAATAATAAGCCCTAATATATATGCTATTTATTTAAAACAAGTCGAATCTGTGTGTATTTGTCCATCGAACACATATTATTTAATTTTTTTCGCCATTTTCCAACTTTGAGAATATTTCTTCACTTAAGTTTGTAAGGTAATCGTTTTACTTAGTTAAAAAGGATATTTAGTAGGGAGTAAAACAATGCCTTGTATTTGACAATCCGTCCGCAATTGACTGAGAAATTTTCACTAAAATTACATTTTTGCAAAAATACAAGTTTTGGCAAATTTTACTAATTTGAGTTAAAACCAAAAATACCTACAAAATATTTTTGGCGGTGTCTGGGAAATTTCTATAACCAGATTCTTGTTTTAGTCGACAATGCCTACAAGAAAAATAACATTACTTTCCATAGTTTTTTATTTCATTCATTTTCGTAGAATAGTCTTATTGACACTAAGCGTTTGGGTACTTTGTTGAAAAAATCGCTGCGAAGGATAAAGGATTTCCTTAATGGGACGGGGATAAAGGAAATTTAATTTGTGTTTTGGTACTAAAAAAACTGACTTTTTGCTCTAAATGTTTCCTATCAAAATTTACCCTACAAACGCGGGGATGGGATGAGGATAAAGGAAATTTAATTTGTGTTTTGGTAGTAAAAAATCTGACATTTTGCTCTAAATGTGTCCTATCTTCCAAGTGTGCAATTTCATGCAGGCAAAAGTTACCCTACAAAAGCGGGGAACACTTCAAGCTTTCGAAAAATGTATATATTTCTTTAAAGACTTTTGAAGGAAAAAAGTTGTGTTGGTCCAAATTCAGACATTTGTTTAAAAAGGATATTTCTAATAAAAATATCTGAGTGCAAGATCTCTTAAAATGTCTGAGAAACAGTTCGACAAAGTCAAAAAATAAATTACGTTTTTTCAATTTTCAAAATCTGAAAATCGTGAAAATCTGTAATACAAAAAAATAACATTTTTTCTTCGCATTATGAACAAATACTTAAAAATATGATAAAAACATAAATATAAAAAAATAAAAATTTTAATTTTCGATTTGAACTGGGATATTGTCCTGGCTCAAGACCATTTTGAATCTATATTTAATAGAGTGCAAATTTATGATTATGATTCTCACAAACGAACGAGAATCACAACTCACTTGCCGAATTTGCGTCTACAAAATCGCACCAAGTAATAAAGTACACATGCCATCTTAAAAGCATATCATTGAGTTGCATATGTAAGTATGTGAATACACAAATTCGAGAAGTTTGGGCCAAAAATAAATTTGGGCTCTAAGGGTGTTGGGTGGTGGGCGTGTCCAATTTTGATGAAACTTTATATTTTTCTTAATTGAGCTAACCAAAGGCTCAGAGCAAAATTTCAACATTCTGTGAGCACTCCTTATATTTTTTGCCAAACTTTGTATGAACAAATCCCTCTGTGCGTCGTCTGAGTTGAGATATTATCTCAAAGTCCAGACGTTTGGTGGCAACTCATCCGGCGGAAGTAATAACCGCTTTTTATTTAATAACTCGACAACAAGGACATTGAGTTCATAAAAATCTTTGTGTTTTCTTATCCTTTATTATTGTTGTTCAAGTTGTAATGATTTTATGTACTTCAATTATTGTGTCGTAAATCATATTGAAACATATACGCACATGTCAATAGTAGTAAGTAACAACTATCACGCACAAACGAGGGTGTAGTGTTCAGAGATCCTAGTGCAATGGAATTTCTGATTTTCAACTGATGAGTTCTGAATTTGAAATTGAATTTCTGAAAATCAATTGATGAGTCCTGAATTACAATTGGTTTTTTCTAAATAAAATTTGCAAATGGTGTAGTTTTACAAGTTTCTTCCGCCCAATGTCATAATGGGTTCAGTTTTCCCAAAGAACTTCAACCTGGGCCCAAAATATTGAATTAGTCACTTTGAAACAAAATAAAATGTATAGAAAATACTACTACTACACAATGCAACATAAATGTTGTCGAAGGGTTAAGCATAACATTTTCCGATCTATTTTGGCTTTCCAAACTCGAAAACGATATTATAAAATTTTGATATTTGTTAGGTCCGTAAATCATGAATGTGGTAGTGTGCAGCCTAGTAATAAATGTCACAATACCATTTGTAAATGAATTTGCATTCTATAAAATATAGATGCAATAAGGTCTTGAGCTGGGACAATAACCGAAATAAACCAAAACGTATTTCGTTTTACAGAAATGCAAAAATTTATTATTTTCGGAGACATATTTTCTACATAATTCTCAAAATTTCGCTACAGTATGTCAATTTTTATAGAGTTTATGCAATGTTCAATATGAATTTGTTTTTCTAAAAAATGTACGTTTTTATGAAATTTTTAGGTTTTGGTAAATCTGGCTTTTAGGATTTCCATTGCGAAGTCACTTGAAAAATCTTTGACAGGGTGGAAGTCATGATAGTGGTAGTCTGCATCCAAGTAATAAATATCACCATGCCATTTGTAAATAAATTTGCGATCTATTAAATATAGATGCAAAATGGTCTTGAGCCAGGACAACATTCCAGTTCAAATCAAATATTGAATACAGACAAAAAAAAAATCAAACGAAAAAACTAAAATTTCCTTGCATTTCAAAAGACTTTGTCTTTGATATTTCTTAACTACCTTCAACTTATTTGGAAAACGCCTCTACTCCATGCGTGTGAAATTTCGTCATTATATCTCTTTCCGTTCAATAGTTACGGAATTAATTCCAAAAAATCGATTTGGAACATCTGTAAGTTGCTATACTCCACTAGTCCGATTTTTATCCATTGTAGTGATGGTAGGATTTAGACAATTTTTTTATAAATCCAATGTTCAAGCTCATTAAATAAAGACTTTAATTACACTGTCCAAAAAATTAAAACTTTTCGATTGGAACAGAATATCGACCACCTAATTATGAAAGGGCATGTTGAGTAGATCATTTTTGCAGAATAAACATATAAACTTGGTCTGAGTTTCTTGACACAGTGGGTCAAAGCTTTCATTTTTTGGACGAAGGGAGCATTATGCTAAGCGAATAAAGTGTTGTAAGTTAATGTCTGAGAGAATGCTTATTGTCACAACTATATTGTGAAATTTTATGAGGATCATTTTTGTGAAAGATCTTAACCCTCTAGATACACTCTTTATGGGTCAATTTGACCCGTATTTGAGTAAATAAAAAAAAAGTCCTTTCAAAAAGGACATTAAAGGATTAAAATGTTCTACGAAAAAAATTGTCGGACAATTTCAGTGGGGGCCGCCAGTATTGTAAATAAAGCTCTTCACGCTTAAATTGCAAAATTTACAAAAATGATCTACTCAACATGTCCTTTCTGTTCCCAAAAATGTTGTTGGACAGTATTATTAAAAAGTATTTCTTTTGTCATTGCATATTTCAAGAACACATTACGATTCCCCCAAAAATCGAAACATCCTCCTTTTTTGGCAGATTACAAACAAATTCTGCCGAGCATTGCAGCCATTATTATTAAACGCCTTCGGGCCTTAATAATGACAAATATTCTTGTTGCTTCCTTCAATGTTTCTTCGTTTCCTTGCGATAAAATCGTACTGTGTTTTAATTGAAAAAAGACTCAAGTTTTTTCATGATGATATATATCGAAAATTGTTTTGTGCTGGAGGCCAAAAATACAACGAAATCATCTCATTTCAATGTTGAGCTCTTAAAAGGACACGACGTTCTTCTCTAGATTCTTTTTGGGGGGTTGGTAAAGATCAATATGCATGACAAAGTGTTGATGTTTAAGGAGGAATTTCCTGCTGCCTAAAGATTTGGCATCGAAATAAAGATTCTTGTCGTTTTCCCCAAAAAATAACATCAACAAAAAATGGAAGATGAACTTGTGACAAGTACATTTTAGGAAAAGAGTTTGGGTTCATCATCATCGTTGTTTCTTGTTTTTGTTTTTGGTTGATGTTGCTATTGTTGCTGCATTGTATCCGGCAAATGACACTTTCACTCGTTGTTGTAATTAATTTTCCAAAAACATCATCAACACACAACACGCTCTTCGCTAACAGACCTCACCACCATCAGCATCATCATTTCCATTCCCCGTCCTTCTGCCGACGACAATGGAAAAAGGGAAAAACTTTAACTCTTCAAGCGTTGTTGCCCAACAACGTGGTGGTGGTGGCTGAGGCAGCCCATCTTCAAGGATAACAAAACACCCTGAACGAATTCGAAACGTATGTATCAATTTCGAACGGTGTGAAAATCAGCCAACCTCTTTTTCCTGCCCTTTCGCCGCCGCAAACAGCAGGGGCAACCAGAAGGACGAACATTAGAAAGGACGGGCAGGGAGAGGGGGACGAGTGCGTGTGTTTTGTGCCGCACACACCCGCCTCCCCCGTCGTGAAGGTAATTCATCTGATGCGGTTATAAATTTCACTCATATTTCTCTTCAGCCACATTTGAGTTTAGACACAAAAAGCTATCATTTGCAGCGGCCCAGCAGAAGAAGTAGAAGATACATTGTTGTGGCCAAAGTAGGTGTGTCAGACGGGGTGTAAGTGTCCTTCGACTCACCAGCACCCCCTTCCAATCCTGCCAGACTTGGCCTGCGAAGGTTGTAAACAAAACACAAAAACAAATATAGCCAATGTACGCGTCAACGCTATAATTATTAATCCCGGCGTGCGTATGTGGATGGCCGCCAGCCAGCCAGCCCGCCGAACAATATGTCCTTGTTGGGCACGTGCTTCCTGTGTGCGCGGGTGAAAGGATGCCGTGTCTTTCCTCTGGCGTACATTCATTGAGCGTACACGCTCGTAACAAACATAATGTGCTACTCATTAAATGTTGGCGAATGTGAATCCTTTAATGTCACGGGAAACATAAAAATTTTCATTGATTTTTCAAAGTCGTCCCCGTCTCCTCTTGCCATCATTATTGGCCATGATTTGTGTGAGTGTGTGTCCCAGGATGGCATTTCTGTTTTTTGTTTTGGGAAATTGTTGAGGTGGTTGTAAGACATTTAAGCGTGGCTAATTGAAAAGTGTGTTTAACGTTTGTTATTCTTAATGGACGAAATATTTATGATGTTATTTTTGCAGAAGATCATTGGTGTCGCTTTATCTTTGAATTGAGAGAAGTGCCCTAAAAGGCATGAATGTGTGATAATTTTTGTGTGTTTTCCAAAAAGGACAAAAGTCAATATCACCATGTCGCGTGGAAACATATATGAGATCTAGTTAGCATCATGTTGTTGAATAGAAATTGTTGGTATTATTCTCTGTAGTACGAGGTTCATTATTTATATTGAAATCCTTTTTTGTGGGGTTCCACTTGATTTTTGCAATGGTAAGATTGCCATTTTTCACATTTATTAATTTTTACTATTTTCGATGAGGACTATTAAGAAAGTAAAAAAACATTAAGTTCGGCCGGGATGAACTTTATATACCCTCCACCATGGATTGCATTCCACAGGGGGTATTACAGGCAAATATATATTTTTTTTAATATAGCTAAACCAAAACAAATGCAAATATTGAAAAAATAATTTTATAAATAAATATATTATTATTATACCCTCCACCTCCAGGATGGGGGTATACTAACTTTGTCATTCCGTTTGTAACACCTTGAAATATCGACTTGAGACCCTATAAAGTATATATATTCTTGATTGTCATAAAATTCTAAGACGATCTAGCCATGTCCGTCCGTCCGTCTGTTGAAAGCAAGCTAGCATCTAAACGAAAGGAGCTAGAACGTTCAAATTTTCCATAAATGCGTCTTATAGTCGTAGATCGGTTGGGATTGAAATGGGGAGAAATCGGCCCAAAGAGAAAATTTTTTCCCTCACAAGGACTAAAAATACCCATAATAATCCCTAATATTTTAGCGTATTTAAGCATGTTTTTTGAATATGTCTGTCTATATTTGCTTGATATTTGGCATGCGCACTCCTCTTATAGCAAAAACGTGCACCATAAAGTGATTCTTATTTGTAGGGGGTAAAATGGGGCAAAAAAGGGATAAAAATGGTACATATTAAACGACAACAGCTAGAAACACGAAATTCGGTGTGTAATTGAGTAGATACATAATATAAAAGATTTTTTCCAAATTCGTACTTTTAAGGGGTAAAATGGGAATAGAGGGATAAAAATAGTACCAACCAAACGGATGTACCTAGAATAATGAAATTCGGTGTATACATTCCTCTGATTGCATAGACAAGTAAAATTTTTTAAAATTCGTAGTTTTTGGGGTTAAACTGAAAAAAGGGGATAAAAATAGTACCAATCAAATGACCGAAGCTCGAGTCATGAAATTCGGAGTATACATTCCTCTGACTGTGTAGACACGGGAAATAAACTGATTTTTCGAAATTCGTACTTTTTGGGGTCAGAATAGAAAAAAGGGATAAAAAAAGTACCAACCAAATGACCGCAGCTAGAGTCATGAAATTCGCTCAAATACCATAAATATTGGTCGATAATGGGTGCTACAGTTGGTTTTATTTCCATTCTATTTTAATTCCAAAAGTACAAATTTTGAAAATCCATTATCAGGCGTACATAGTGCAAAATAACCTACTTTATGATTGAACAAATTTTTGCCGTAAAAGAAAAATTACGAATTTGGAAAAAACACCGAATGTATACACCGAATTCCATGATTCCAGCTGCGCCCATTTGGTTGGTACCCCTTTGGTTTGGTTTGTATCCCATTTTTCCATTTTAACCCCAAAAAGTACGAATTTCGAAAAATACCGTGAATACGCAGTCAGAGGAATGTTTACTCCGAATTTCATGACTCTAGCTGCGGTCATTTGGTTGGTACTATTTGTATCCCCTTTTTTCCATTTTAACCCCAAAAAGTACGAATTTCGAAAAATTCGTCTAATTTCCGTGTCTACGCAGTCGGAGGAATGTATAATCCGAATTTCATGACTCTAGCTACGGTCATTTGGTTGGTACTATTTGTATCCCCTTTTTCATTTTAACCCCAAAATGTACGAATTTTGAAAAATCCGTGTATTTTACTTGTCTATGCAATCAGAGGAATGTATACACCGAATTTCATTATTCTAGGTACAGCCGTTTGTTTGGTACCATTTTTATCCCTGTATTCCCATTTTACCCCTTCAAAGTACGAATTTGGAAAAAATACTTTTATATTATGTCGCTACTCAATTAGAGGAATATACACATCCAATTTCATGTTTCTAGCTGCTGTCGTTTTATGTGTACCATTTTTATCCCTGTTTGCCCTATTTCACCCTGTAGGAATAAAAATCACTTTATGGTGCATGTTTTTGTTATTGGGTGAATTTGGTGATATTGAATATCAAGTAAGTGCTAGTAGACATATTGAAAAATATGCTTAAATACTCTAAAATATTAGGGGTTATTATGGGTATTTTTAATCCTGAGGGAAAAAGTTTTCCCTTTGGGTCAATTTCGCCCCGTTTCAATTCCAACCGATCTACGACTATAAGACTCATTTATGGAAAATTTGAACGTTCTAGCTCCTTTCGTTTAGATGCTAGCGTGCATTCAACAGACGGACGGACTGACATGGCTAGATCGTCTTAGAATTTTATGACGATCAAGAATATATATACTTTATAGGGTCCCAGGACAATATTTCAAGGTGTTACAAAGTTAGTATACCCCCATCCTGGAGGTGGAGGGTATAAAAATAATGTGGTGATTTCTGTGTCCGATTGGTTGCAATGTACTTCTCCCTCACTTTTGGATAATTTGAGTTTTTATTCTGAGGAATGGAATGTTGATTTACTAATTATATAAGTCAATATTGGTAAGTCGTTATTTATTTGTTGGAAGTAATCGTGCTGGGAATAACATGTTCTTACCATGTTTTTTGTATAACGAAATTGATCATGGTCGACCTTCGGTCAGGCCTTAAAATGGGAAAATTTTTACATCTGGATGGATTTGTGTCCTAGTAATTTTCTTTTAGGCCATGTCATGTCTACATATGTGAGGCATGGCTACATCTTCTCATCTACATCGGAGATCACAGGCCAAAGGCATCAAATGGAGCAAGTGGATGAAATAGAGCAAATTGATCAAAGGTCAGACTCAAAGGTCCATGTTCAAAATTAGATGTCCGAAGTTCGTTGTTCGAAGGTTCGGGGATCAAAGGTCACAGTGATCGAAGGTCAAAGGTCAGAGGCCAAGGTCAAAGGGATAAAGGGGATCAAAGGTCAAATGGATCAAGGTATAAGTAAAACTATTCTGCCTGTTGCAAGATGCACATCCTACAAATCCCCACTTTTACCAGTGGGCTGTTAACTGGTTAACCAAAAATTCAAGGGATTTCTGAAAATGTCTAATTTTCGATGTCAAAGGAAAGTACACATTCAGGGCTTTCTTGTGATGATAGCGGCAACATTTTCGGAAATATCCACTGGGCAAGAAGTGCTTCTTCAAAAAATCTAAAAATATTAGAAAATTGGATACATTTTTTAAGTTTTTTCGTTTGTATTTTTTTGGTCTGTAATCAATATTTGATTTGAACTGGGATATTGTCCAGGATCAAGACCATTTTGCATCTATATTTAATAGAATGCAAATTTATTTACAAATGGCATGGTGACATTTATTACTTGGCTGCAGACTACCACTAGCATGATTTCCACCCCGTAAAGTTTTTTTCAAGTGCCTTCGCAGCAACTTTTCATCATCAAACCCGGCCTCTTTTCAGTATTCTGCTGAATTTTTGGAAATGATGTAGAACTCGTCGAAATGAGCTACCGACATGGAATAATATAAATTCGTAATAAATATGCTGAACGTCTTCTACACGGCTATCCGCCACATCAATACGTCGAGCCACCGCAGTGTAGTTCAGCCGATGATTTTTTGGTCAAAATTCCCATCATAAATAAACTCTTCTTCCATAAAGAGATGAGCTATTGGGTGAAGATCTTCCGCAAAAATGATCCTCAAAAAATTTCTCTCACAATTTTTTTTTCACTTTCACTTCGTCCCATTGCAAAAATATACTACAAAAGAGATATATTAAACATGCGCTTTCAGAATTATATAGAATCGCTATTCTGTTCCAATCAAAAAGTCTTAATTTGTTGGACAGTGTATGTGAAGTACTTAAAAAATAAGTCTCGGCAAACGAACGAGAATTGCTGGTTAAATTGATATCCAAGTATTTTCTAAACACATTGAATTGATTTTTGTATGTTCATTAATGCTAAATGGTATGGAGAACATGAACATCACTAGTATGAACCTGTCCTTAATTCATTTTTTGTTTGTGATCATGTGAGAGACTTTCGAAAATGTCCTGGACAATATTTACCTCTTTCCTTAAAATTCTAAATCATCATCGTTTCCATTGTACTGAGCGTTTTCTCCGCTTAAATTGATTTTAATTTTTAATCTTTCGTGGAAAAGAAATTAAAAACACTCGCTGGTTTCCAACATTCAAATCTTAGCATTTCTACGCCGACAATTGTTTTGATATTTTTGGCATTTTTACGATTTGAAGTGTGCGGCGCATTAATGCACAGAAAATTACCATAATTATGACATTAACAACAGATACCGAACATTAACAGGACATAACGCCTTTGAATAATGCCGCCGGGAGAGAAAGAGAGCTCGCGTCGTAATTGCGACGTTGTGCGGGGGCTGTCGCTACTGATGCTGCATCTGAATTTGAATCATTGTCCGAATGAATTATGATGAGAGGAGACCAAATGCCGGTCTTAAGATATGCCACCCCCACCCTCTTTGACTGGTTGATTCGAATGGTGTTGTAAAGTTATTAGAGTGGAAAACGGATTGTCTAAATCTCACAGATCATTGGGAAATATTCGGAAATGTTTTTGCTGGTTGTAGTCGAGTGTCCAATTATGTCTGGTCTATGTTTAGTTTTTTTTGGCAGGGGGAGGGCTTGAAGAGCGTGTTGCTCACGTGTACTTGATGTTATTTGCATATTATGAATTATTAGCTCAAATAACGTGTGTTAATGAGAACATAACAAGATGAACTTTGGAAGAGACCAATTAAAGTTATTTCCCACAGAAGGTGGTACAGAACAGGGTGGCACAAAATGTTTCCAAATATAGCGAGAGACGCTAAGACTTGAATCGCAAATTGACTAAAGGGCCAGAGGTTCCAATATGACGGTGCAATTATGAACACAACTCGCACGTCTATAGCATTTTTGAAGGATGAACTTAAGGACCGCCTAATGTCTAGGTTTGACAATTTGGACGCTTCAATCACAAGTCACAAACTCTGGAAGCTCTATAATTGAACATCCGGAAGTTCTCACCAGAATAGAGTAAAAAGAGCCCCAGAGTGGATATAGAAAATTGAGACGTCCACTTCCACGATATCATCCTCGAAAAGGACAAATCAAGATTAAAAACAATTTGAATTCTCGTTTCATTATTAAGATATAGCAAAAAAAACTCTTGTGAGGGTTTAACATAAAACTCGATTTTATTTAAAAACCGAGTTTGTGATAAAAAGAACCGAAAATCGAATTCCAGGTTCCAGGTTATAAAGGGTGATTTTTTAAGAGCTTGATAACTTTTTTTAAAAAAAAAACGCATAAAATTTGCAAAATCTCATCGGTTCTTTATTTGAAACGTTAGATTGGTCGATGACATTTACTTTTTGAAGATAATTTCATTTAAATGTTGACCGCGGCTGCGTCTTAGGTGGTCCATCCGCTTAGTCCAATTTTGGCATTTCCACGTTTTTGAGTAACAGAGACCCAATTGGTGCGAACGGCGACGAATCGAAAATTGGTGGTCATCATTAACACTGGCCGATACAGCTGCGATATTTTCTTCAGTTCGCACTCTACGTAAGCGTGTTGGTGGTTTAATGTCCAACAATGTAAATTTGGTGCGAAATTTAGTCACAATAGCCCGAATAGCCGCTTCAGTGGGTCGATTAAACTGACCATAAAATGGAAGCGCGCAATGAACTTTCTTAACAGAGCACGCATTTTGATAATAAAATTCAATAATTTGCAAGCGTTGTTCGTTTGTGAGACGATTCATGATGAAATGTCAAAGCATACTGAGCATCTTTCTCTTTGACACCATGTCTGAAATCCCACGTGATCTGTCAAATACTAATGCATGAAAATCCTAACCTCAAAAAAATCACTCTTTAGATTCCATTTATTACAAACTACACCGGCTTCATTGCTGCCGCCGCCTGTGACATTACTAAACAACACATTTTTACGCGTGTTTTAGCGTTGCGTTTTTTCTGCATCTTGCGTTGTTGTTGCGCTTTTGCGTTACACGTCTTGACATTTGTTGCCATTAACAAAAATCCATTAGTTTGACAACAATATAGTACGACATGATTGCATCGATAATATCGCCATCGTCATTTTAAGCATTTTTTCCGCTCGAACATATTGCTCTAAAGATAACTATCGTTACAACTGCAACAGCAACATCAACAGCAGCAACAATGACAACAACACCACACTCACGCACGTACGAGTATGTAAATATCTTTTGAGATACGCACTCATAGATGTGCGCGAAATCCTTGCAACGTTGGCCAGCATGGCCGGATTAAACCTTAAGTTTTGGAGGGCAAATGTGTGAGGCCCCGTAATTTTTTCGGAGGACATACTGGTGAATATTGTAGGAATGTGGTTTTATGGGGGCCAATGGTTGACCCTCCAAAGATGGTCACCCCAGCCATGACAAACTTTGAAATTGATACCAAAAGAACAATTATTGATTTGTCAATCTTGAGCTTGTATAAGATTTGTTTTTTTTTTTGAATTTAGAAAAATGGTCGAAAAATCATCATTACAAAAATATAACCCAGCAAAAAAAGAGCATCCGAAGAAAAAATGAAAAAGATGTTCACCTTGTGATTCGGAAGTAGTGAAAATTGGGATCTTCACCAATGAATTTAACATGGAGTTGTCATAGGAGGGATGATCTTCATTTTGAAATACTTAAAAGTTATTTTAAAGTGTTGCAACGGAAACACTTTTTCACTAGTTTCCATTTCTGTTTTAAAAAATCCGCAGCTAACGGGAGTAGAATAGATACTAAGGAACTCTAACCATACCAGCTATCCTCTGTTGTGAGTGCTGAATAACTATAGCAAACCGTTTTGACAACATTAGGAAACTTAACAAAATATTTAGTTACTGTGAATTAATATATAACGCAAATTAATATTAAATTAAATTAGCATTAAATAAATTAACACACTGCTGATACTATATAGTATTAATAGTTAATAAAAAATGAAATATTTGAAGTACATTAATAACATAATAAATTTGGATTTTTATGGAAATTGTTAAAATTATACAAAATTAAACATTGTTTCTTTATAAAAGTAAAACAAAAAAGTGTTTCCCGAGCCACGATTCGAAAAAGGGACCTTCAGGTTTCAAAGCGGATATCATCCTTTTGAAATCCATATTGATTTTTGTGCAATATTTTCTCACGTGTCAAAAATGATGATAGCTAAAACTTTTTCAAATATTATGCCAATTACTGACCAGAGTGCTATTGGCCTATATTATTCTACAGAAGCAGATTTTATTGCCTTCGGTATAGGAACGATTTTATGTACTTTCAACGTGTCCGGATATATTGAACAACGCACAGCACTATTAAAGACATTTGCTAGAAATGGACATAATTCTTCCGCACATACCAAAATAGTCATCGGTGTTATTTCGTCCCCACCTGCGCTTTTACATTGGTCCATATGAGACATAATATCATACATTTCACAGCTTGTGACGTTTTCAATTAGAAACCGATTACTATGGTGCCGTAAAGATCTAAGCGAATTACAATTATCAGTTGGAAATGCTTGTATTTAACATTTCAAAATTGATACTGATCTTTAAACTTTTTTGCTTTTACAATATCACTCACAATTAATTCACCTTGCTCATCTTGCCGATGTAGAAACTCTGCCGAGCGTGTGGTTCAGAAATTTCCAACATTTCCTTGGATCTTGCTTGAAACGACTTAAATTATCATGGTAATAAGCATTCATTGACTCTTTTGTTGCTATTTTGATAATTCTACTTATCCGTTGCAAAGTGGTGTCAGAAATTTTTTTCGTTTCCGACGTAATGCAAGCATTTTAAGCTTATAGTCAATTAGCGCTTGTAAATTTCCATTTACCCAAGGTTTTATCTCATATTTTATAGACCTCTTCTGTCTAGTTAACACAGTTGAAGACTCAACAGCGTTTGAAACAGTGGATAAAATATAGTTTATATCATTTGTAGGATTTCCGGTTAGCTCTGACATTTGAAGATTGTTTCGAATGAGATTTTTGACATGTTCATAATTGCATCGACGTCGAATTACATATATGACATATGTCTGGTCTGGAATCCTCACGCAGAGGATTATGGTAGTATAGCAACTCCAAGCTGCACCACATCAAGGTGCAAATCACTGCATCACTGTGAGGCAGCATTCGACGAGCTACGGAGTGTAATGGGGAAGAATAAAATCGACGTAGCCGTAACAAGATCTCTGGTCACTCAATCTAGATCTATTTTCCTCCAAGACAGCGTAGTTGTGTCTTAGCCTGTGGAAACATACATCTCCCGTTCAGCGACAAAGACTTAACTGGATCACCACAATAAACCCATGTTGGTGGTGGCGTCCATGAATCTATTCTACGAAAAAGGCCAAGGCCATATCATTCATATGACTACAACGACTGGCTCGGCAGTACCTCATCCGATCAACCCAAATTCAGTACATTTTCGATTCTTCCGGCTCGAATCTCTTTAATGGCAGCTTCGATTTCATGTTTCAACGCTTCATTTGTCTCCGAATGTTTTGCGCAACATTTATCCTTAATGGCTCTCCACAGAAAATAATCGAAAAGGCTCAAATCACAACTCCGATGCGGCCAATTGACATCACAATTTCGGCTGATTATCCGATTTTCAAGAACAGTGCGTAAAATATCTTCATCTGAAAACACTTGATGAATGTACGGTATTCCAGGCAGAGATTTTGAAAAGCAATATAAATCCGAGTGAATTCAAAATCTATGTCGACAGCTCTCAAAGCATCGGACTCGAGGACCATTAAATCAAGTTGCACCATGCATGTCTACGATCTACTGGGTACCAGGGCATAACAATATCCAAGGCAACGAACTTGCAGATGAGTGCATTAGACTAGGCTCTAGTGTACCATGCGCGGTTTCGCATTCCACTCATGGAAATGGTGAATTATATTGACGAGCTGGAAGCAACGTAAAGCGGGTCGAAGTGGAAATCAGTAAGGAATTGCAGGATAGTTCGATCTCTTTGGTCGGTCAGTGATGAGACATACAGCAAAGGACTGATTTCCCTCGATACAGGGCCATCACTGGACAATGTGTGGTAGGCCGCACGCACGAAACTTGTCGAAACCAAATGTCGTCCATGTCATTCTCTAGAATTTTTGGAAAATAAAATTCGTTGAGCATGGCACGGTAACACTCACCGTTGACGGTAATGGCGGCTCAATGATGCCGCTAGCTCAAAATCCAATCCAAACAGTTACTCGTTGTGGATGCATTGGCTTCTCAATAGTCACGTGTGGGTTCTCTGAACCCCATATACTGCAATTTTGAGATGAAAATGAGCTTCACGAAATGAAAGCACGATTTTTCGGTAAAATTCTTCATATCCTGCCAAACAATCTTCTCAATAGTCATGTGTGGGTTATCTGAACCCCATATGCTACAATTTTGCTTATTGACATAGCCACCGAGATGAAAATGAGCTGCACGAAATGAAAGCACGATTTTTCGGTAAAATTTTTCATCGATATTTCGTTAAAATTCTTCATATCCTGCCAAACAATCTTCTCAATAGTCAATAGTGTGGGTTCTCCGAACCCCATATGCTGCAATTTTGCATACTGACATAGCCACCGAGATGAAAATGAGCTTCATGTGGAAAAACGACTTTTCGGCAAAATTCTTCATCTCCTGCAAAACAATCTTCAGTCCATTGGACGAAGTGAAAGGACTACCTTTCTAGGGTGCTGGCGCTTCGATGATTTTAGCAGGTGCTCGTATCAAACACCTCGGTTCAATAGAGTCAATATACGATCCATATTCCCCTTCCCACCTTAATATCTCTCCCAACCCTTCTATTTGCGGGAACCACAATGGACAGAATCCAGTTGGCCCCGAGTGAACTCTCGGTAGGGATGTATAGTTGGAGCAAAAAGTCGATTTTTCGACTTTTCCAAATATATGAAAAGACGACTTTTGAAAAATGACTTTTCGTCTGTTGCAAATAAATAAAAAGACGACTTTGCAAAAGAATGAAAAGACGAATAGACCAAATCAAAACCAAATTGGATATATAAATCTGAACCGATCTTACCCACTTTTTGCATAGATATTTCTAGTTGTTGTGCCAAAATTGAAGAAAATCGGATAAAGGAAGAGTTTTTTAGAGCGAAAAAAGTAAAATCGGTATTCAATAACTTAAATTCATTGGTGCACAATGTCGAAAACAAAAGTCGACTTTTCGACTTTTGGCAATGTTAAAGTCGATTTCGACTTTTTCCTCCCAAAAGTCGATTAGTCGAAAGTCGATTTATAGATCCCTAACTCTCGGTTGTTGATCTCATTTGCTCCGTTTGTGTGGAAGGTATAAAAAGGGGTAGGGCAATTTGACCCATATTTCATGTGATTATATCAATTACACTGTCCAACCGCACTTGTGGAACAAAATAATGACCCTAAGATAATAATGGATAATTTTTGTGGAATAAAATTATAGTCCTGCTGGTCTGAGTTTCCTTTTACAGTGGGTCAAACTTTTCACTTTTTGGATGAAGGGAACATTATACGAAGCGAAAACAGTGTTGTTAGTTTTTGTCTGAGAGAATTGTTGATGTCAGACCTGTATTGTGGAATTTTATAAGGATCATTTTTGTGAAAGAACTTTACCCTCTAGCTCCTCTCTTTATGGGTCAATTTGACCCTTTTGAAAATTTCATTTGGGGTCCACAGCAACCAACATCTTCACCCGATACAGTGGACTGTTTGTACTTCTATGGATTACTCTCTCCCCAAATGTGATAATTTTGGGCTAGTTTACGATGCCGTTCAAAATATGTATCATCGGATAATAATTTTGCATTTAGGGTCGGAGTTAAAATATTATCAAATGGTGGAGTCGAGCAATTTTACCTCGACTCCACTGCCCTGGAGCCCAGTTGCCTTTATCCCTACGGCCAGGGAATGACTTAATCCGTTGCTGCTTTGCGTTGTGGCAAAGTGGTGTAATGAAATGCATTTTTCTTTTTCGTTTGATTATTCATTTATTTACACAGATCGTTAAAACGATCGATTGATCACATTTAACGCAAATTGCATATCGCGTGATTACAGCAAGAAAAATAAATATTATCTGGCTGGCTGGCTGGTAGGGTCGGTGGTGAAAAGCTTGCCTGCCAGCCAGCCAGCCGTCCAGCCACAATGACAACGGCACCTAAGTACGAGCCCCAAAGACATGTTGCCATTTATCGTTTACGAGATGACCACATTAAACGACATTTTGTTAAGAGAAAAACCGACAAACGACTTTTATTTTTTCGTTTTTCCGCATTTGTTGGCGGTTTTTTTTGGTCGTTGTGCCGTTTGCGACAAAAATCATTTGGTTTTACACACAATGCAACATGCGCCAAATGCCACCAATTGCAGAACGCATCAACGTATCTATGCGTAGCCAAGCATAGTGGCCGTGGTGGCATGATGATGATGCTGATGCCGAACGACCCAACGCTGGAGAAGCTGATGTGGATGTTGATGAGGTTGACGGTAGGTATCCTCTGGATGTATCCGTGTCTGTTTGACTGTCCGCCGTCCATGCCCGGCATTTTTGGTATTTCATCTGCACCTACCAATTTTTTGGTTCTGTTTTTTGTTTGCTGTTGTTTCTCGCGTTTGCCTTAAGAACGCATAAATTTCGCAATTTCAATATAAAAATTTACATAAACATGTTTTTTAACTTTAGCAACCAACGAAACGAAACGGTTTATCTTAACGATGCGTTTTTTATTGCATTTGATTGGCGGGGCGGAGCAGAGCGGACCGGACCGGATGGGGGTAATGCTTTGTTGATTTTGGGCTTATCTGTCGGTTTGTTCTTCATTTCATTTCATGCAAGGACATATGTTTCCATGGCCGCAAAACTATCGGAAGTTTTTTTGGTGGGGAGAGCGGCAGGGGGATAAAAGCGATGTTTATGGCTTTGATAATAAAGTCGGAACTTTAAGTAGTCTCACGAAATCATAAGTACAGCACAAATGCTTCAATAACTGCCAATGATTGCTAACATGGATGCACGAGATAATGATTTTGAAAATATCGATGTCCTAGTGCAGACTATTTTAGTTCCACAATTTCAGGTCAGGGAAAACAAAAACAACTTGGGCTGCCAGATGGATGAAAACTGTCATTAAGAATCGTTATGGAAAAGTCCATCAACCAGTCGAGTTTAGAAAGAGTATTTCGGGACATTCAAAACGATATCTTTATATCATCGATATCAACCTGAACAGTTTCTATCATTTAAGAATACAAGATGGGATGTATTCAGGGAGGATGTAGATTCGCAACTTGAGTTCCATTTTGCTTCTAGTGACAGGCATCTCTCTGATGATGAAATAGACTCATATATAGACGAATTTTCAACGACTATAAACTTTATGTCAGCTTTACATTCAGAGAAAATTGAAAGGAAGGAGAAGAAATATATTGTCTCAGATAATATTAAAAAATTATATAAAGTTAAATATGTTTGGCAAAAAGGAAATGAAAAGGATTTTTCATCGTACATTAAACAGGCACAATCCGGACTACGTTTTACTCTCTAAACGAATTAAGTTATTGAAAATTATTATCAAGGAAAAGGTGGAACTTGAATCTATTTAGTGAAGGATTGAAAAATATTAAACCGGGACCTAACAATTTGCAGACAAATATACAAGATGCTCGGTAGAGATAATAGATATCAGATAAGGGAAATTTCTGTTGGGGGAGTGGTTATTGCGGATGAACAGCAAAAAATGAGCGCACCAATTCTCTGAAATTTATAATGGTTCTCCACCGATGGAAAATATGCGCGCAATTCAGACAGCTATTGGGAACTCGCTTTCCCAGGTTCCGATACATTTTGAGGAATTTAATGAGCATTCTTCCTCGATTAGTACAAGTGGATCGGACATATTCACTACATTAGACGTAGTGGTAGAATTGTCAAGATCACTAAGCAATAAAAGGTTTTCTGGATTAGATGACATATGGAACTTTCTGATTAGAAAATTTTCTGCAAAGACCATAGAATATTTAGTTATAGTTTTCAATAACTGTTTAAATAATTCGTACTTCCCTAATAAGTGGAAAGTAGCTAAGGTTCTTCCTATACCAAAGAAGAAGTATGTAACTGATATCAACAATCTTCTGCCGATTTCACTGTTGTCGCATTTAGGCAAATTATTCGAAAAGGGTTTAAGAGTGAAAATGGATTTAGGATTAGATCAAAATTATATTTCAGATTTCCAATTTGGATTTAGGAAGGATCATTCGACAGTGGATGCACTGATAAAATTTCATAGTGATGTTATTAAGAGTTTAAGAAGTAGGGAATGTACAGTTGCCATATCTTTGGACGTAGTAAAGGCGTTTGACAGGACTTACCATGATGGAGTTAAAATTTTTCGAAGTTACTTTACAAATAGAAAATTCTGCATTCAAGTAGGAAATGAATACTCATCACTCATTACAGTGTCTTGTGGCGTTCCTCAAGGATCAATCTTAGCTCCTCATTTATTTAGTATATATATGTTCGACTTACCTCAGGAAAAACTCATTTTTTCGTACTTGACCCTAGGATTCGCAATGTGGCCTGGCCAGGCCAAATTTGAAGTGATATAACTTTTTTTGGGGCAAAAAATAAAAATCGCCTTCCATGAATTCCATAGGCAACGTGATTTTGCATCGATTAAAGTAACCTAGTAGTGTAAACTTGTTGTTCAAAGTTAAAAAACTGCTAAATACGCGATGTGATGTTACTGTTTCGTTTCTGTGTGCTGTCGGATCTGCGCGACAACCATTGAGCAAATCAGCTGCCATAGATGACATCTGGTGCCTGATTGTAGCAAATTTGGAGTCATAATACATCCCTGGGGCGTTTCAATCAATATATACCCTCGAAACCAGCTAAATATGTCATGGAAGTTTGGTGGATATGTGATGCAAATACAAATTATTCCCTAAAAGATCAAATATACACAGGAAAAACTATTGACTGGTAATCGTGAAGTTTATCAAGGAGAAATTGTAGTCATGGATTCAGCTAGAAAGTCTTTTCCTACGGGGCGTACCAAATATTGTGTGTGTTTATGCCCTCTCAATTTAAAAAATCAAAAAATCGTGGGTATTTGAAGCATTGTTTGGGCCATTTATTATTAAAATAAATAACTCAAAGTAAAAATTAGTTTTTAATGTTTTCTCTGTCACAATGTCTTTAAGAATATCATCCCGAATTTATACGTATTCAGAAGTCAATGATTGTTTTCAATCATTTTAAAATAGTCGTCAAAAGAAATAACCACTTTATAGGTCATTTTCTAGCCGTACTTAGTGGTAGAAAAGTCACTGAGAATGCTAGGGTTAAAACCTTGGAAATATTCTTTCTCACAAGTATGAATTTACTCAATTGTAAGATTTTTTTATTAGATCTACAGAAATGTTTCTAAGTAAATTTTCTACTCTATTTCTAGTAAATTAACTATAGCCATAGTATTAGGCTTTGAAAGAAGGAAACTTCACTCATACTTAGCTAATTTTCCTACTGGAGTAAAATTTTTGAAATAATTGTAGCATGAATTTTACTCAGATCTAGGAATGCTATTTTTCTGCTAATTTGTAATAATCTGTAGAAATACAGATTTCTATAAAACGACTTATTTTCTTTTAAGCTTTCATAAAATTTTGTTTATGTCCCCCTGTACCAATACAGAGTGTTAATTATGTTGGTCATATTATGCGTTTATATGGGATGTTTAGCATTTATGTTATGTATAGCATTAGTCGATTTTTAAAAATGAATTTGGGGCCAGTGTAAGTTTATTTATTGTTTGTATCGCAGCATTTTTAACTAATTTTTCATTTGAAAAATGCAAGTAACATTTTTTAAATAAATTAAATTAAATTTTTATTTTTTTTCCATCAACAAATGAATTTTCGAGTGTATTTGTTGCTGCTGTGATGTTTTCATCTGTATTAAACAGGAATATATAAAAACAAGTAAAAACGGCGTTAAGTTCGGCCGGGCCGAACTTTATATACCCTCCACCATGGATTGCATTCCACAGAGGCTGTCGATTTTCGTAGAAGTCCAGTAAAATTACAGGAATATATATATTTTTTAATATAGCCACACCAAAACAAATAAAAATATTGAAAAAATAATTTTATAAATAAATATAATATTTTAATTATTTCAAACCATTAGTTATTTCAAATCAAAAAATAAATATTCTTATATTTATATTTTAAATAAGCTTAAATGCCTTAAATATTGATAGATAGTGGGTGCTACAGTTGGTTGTATTTCCATTCTATTTTAATTCCAAAAGTACAAATTTTGAAAATCCATTATCAGACGTACATGTGCAAAATAACCTAACTTCATGATTCAACCAATTTTTGCCGTAAAAGAAAAAGTACGAATTTGGAAAAAAAACTTTTTATTTTGCGTGTCTATGCAGTCAGAGAAATGTATAAACCGAATTCCATGATTCCAGCTGCGCCCATCTGGTTGGTACCATTTTTACCCCCTTGACGTTTCTACGCAATTAGAAATTCATCATTCTAGCTGTAGTCGTTTAGTTGGTACTATTTTTATCCCTCTGTACCATTGTATCCCTTGAAAGTATGAATTTCGAAAAATCCGTTTATTTTCCATGTCTACGCAGTCAGAGGAATGTATAATCCGAATTGCATGACTCTAGCTGCGGTCTTTTGGTTGGTACTATTTGTATCCCCTTTTTCCATTTTAATCCCAAAAAGTACGAATTTCGAAAAATTAGTTTATTTTCCGTGTCTACACAGTCAGAGGAATGTATACTCTGAATTTCATTATTCCAGGTGTAGCCGTTTGGTTGGTACCATTTTGATCCCTCCGTACCGTCAAGGTACGAATTTGAAAAAAAAACTTTTATTTTTCATGTCTTCGTAGTCAAAGGAATGTATACTCCGAATTTCATGACTCTAGCTGCGGTCATTTGGTTGGTACTATTTTTATCCCCGAAAGTACGAATTTCGAGAAATTAGTTTATTTTCCGTGTCTACACATTCAGAGGAATGTATACTCTGAATTTCATGACTCTAGCTGCGGTCATTTAATAAGTACTATTTTTATCCCCTTTTTTCATTTTAACCCCAAAAAGTACGAATTTTGTAAAATCCGTATATTTTACTTGTCTGCACAGTCAGAGGAATGTATAGACCGATTTTCATTATTCTAGGTACAGCCGTTTGGTTGATACCATTTTTATCCCTCTATTCCCATTTTACCCCTTAAAAGAACGAATTTGGAAAAAATAATTTTATATTATGTATCTAATCAGTTAGAAGAATGTACACAATATATGTACCATTTTTTTACCCCATTTCACACCCTACAAATAAGAATCACTTTATAGTGCACGTTTGTGCTATAAGGGGAATGCGCATACCAAATATCAAGCAAATATAAACAGACATATTCAAAAAACATGCTTAAATACGCTAAAATATTAGGGATTATTATGGGTATTTTTAGTCCTTGTGAGGGAAAAATGTTTCCCTTTGGGCCGATTTCGCCCCATTTCAATCCCAACCGATCTACGACTATAAGACGCATTTATGTAAAATTTCTAGCTCCTTTCGTTTAGATGCTAACGTGCTTTCAACAGACGGACGAACGGACATGGCTAGATCGTCTTAGAATTTTATGACGATCAAGAATATATTTACTTTATAGGGTCTCAGGTCGATATTTCAAGGTGTTACAAACTGAATGACAAAGTTAGTATACCCCCATCCTGGAGGTGGAGGGTATAAAAATAGGGGTTTCGGCCAACTACATTCAGTAAATATTTTTTAATATAACCCAGGGTTAGGTTTTGTTTAAAATCGATGTGGGAATATTAATATATATTTTTTATTTTTTCGGTTAGTGTTTTCATAGTGAAAAATATAAAGGAATATAATTCCTTTAAGCAAATCATTCATTTTGATATTGAATTCAACTTATTCGGCAGTTATAAAATAAATTCCTCAGAAGTGAGAATAGTGATTTTTTTTTACAGGGACTTCAAAGTGAATTGTCGAACAAAACTGATAACTGATCTCGTTTATATTCCACTCCATATTAATTAGGGTTTGGGGTCCGGGAATTCCCGAATCGTTTTTCCCGGGAATTCCCGGAAAAATTTGGACGGGAATTCCCGGGAAAAAAATTTCAATTTCCCGGGAATACGGGAAATATTAAAAAAATAATTTATTTATTATGTTGATCAATAATTTAATGTTACTATATAAATTGGAATTTTTAGATGTATTTCAAATTCATATATGTATTTACATTACTACAAACAAAACTTTTTAAATTCGCTAAGTAGCCATTTTATGCGAAACCCAGCTAGGGGAATAAAAACTTTTTGTGAGACTATTTGCAGGATCTTTATTGTGAAATAAAAATATCATGCCGACAATACTATGGCTTACATAATGTAAATTTTCTTGTTTTCCTAGAAGAATCGAGGTGAATATCTTCTTCAAGAACAATTTACTTTACATATGTAGCCAGAAGGAAATGGTCTAAAAATAGGAATACAATAAAAATTGTTCGCCTGGAAAATTTCAAGAGAAATCTAATAGGAATATAAATATATGCTACGGTGTATTTAAATGGCCCTTTGTAAGAATTAATGACTGGACTATTTCAATACTTTTATTTTTTTATGAATTTAATTATATAATATTAATTTTTTAATGTTTCTATTGTTTTTACAGTTTTGAATACTCCCCCCTGTTTCTATAAAATATTTTTGTCTCCAGACGAATGAATATTCTAAATTAAATGCGTCATAACATTCTCCGTCATATGAGTTATTTGTTTCCTTAATCGTTTTCAATTTTGAACCTAGTGTAGGTGTCAGTCACTTCTACCTGCGATATAAATGTCCAATTCTGACGATTAGTCTACAACTTTTCAAGTTTATACTAAGAAAATTTAATTTATAATCGGAATATGTAAGTTCACGATGAGAAATGTAAATTTATAACAGGATATGCAAATTCATAATAGGAGCATGATAATTCATAATCAGCATTGTAAATTCGTAATGTGATAATGAGATATATAAATACAAAATGAGAAAATCCAAATTGATAATGAGAAAATATAAATTCTTATTCAGGAATACATATTCATAAAATATAAATTCATAATCAGGAACTCTAAAATTTATAATCGATGCTATGTATGTAAGTTTTTCTATGGATATTTACGTAGAAACACATATTTTATCAATGTTCTCATTATAAATTAACATTTTCTCAATATGATTTTATATTTTCTCATCATGAATTCATATTTACTGAATATGAAAACGTATTTTCTGATTATGAATTTGGATTTTCTGATTACAAACTTGTATATTTCATTATGAATTGGTATGTTCCTATTATGAATTAATTGTTCTCAATGAATTATGATTTATATATCTCATTACGAATTAACATGTTCCTATTATAAATTTACATTACCCATTATGAATTTATATGTCCTTAATATTATTCATATAATCTTGAAAATGTGTAGAGTAAAATATTTGTAAAATGAAAAATAATTTGTAAAATATTTTGACAATAACATTCGTTTTTAATTTGTAATATGACTGTATTGAAAAAACACAGCAATTGTTAAATGTTGATTTTTTAAACCATATTGAACCTACCTATATATAAATTACTTTTTCCCGGGAATTCCCGGGATTCCCGGGAATGAAATTTTTCATTCCCGTTTTCCCGGGAAATGAAAAAAGTCCGGGAAACCCCAAACCCTAATATTAATACAACTTTCGGACATTTCCAATCATCCTCGAATCAGCCACATGTCCATCACCAGCTTTAAATGTTCAAATTGAGCACCGAGACAAAGACAACCAACCAACCAACTGTTAACCATTAAATAAAGAATTTATTACATTTGAGATTAGAAGTTGTGATAACTGCGAGTACCTCCACCACAAATACTGGTGGTACGCCGGTGCGGTACCTACATTTAAGTGTTTGTACTTTCAAAATGAAACTATTTCAGTTGTCATCTCGTGGACAACACACATGCCTCCTCTATCCCGCTATCACTGATGATAAGACATTATGGGCAGAGGCAAAGGCAAGCGACACAGACATCTGTCAACCGGGATGTCATATGGACAAGAGCTAACACTTCCACTACTGCTGACCATCATATGACACATGTTGACAACAACTTCGAACGATGGAACTTTCTTTCCTCAGCGAGCGAGTGAGTGAGTGCCGGCGTATGTGTGTTTTTTAATTAAAAACATAAAATCAGACGCTGCTCAATTGATTCCATTTAATTTTGTGGCGTTTTGTTTTTACTCTACTCCTCTTGCTCGCTCTCTGTGTTAACTCTGCTAACACTTCATCAGGCAAACACCGTGTCCGTCCTCAGTACGCACGTCTCCCAATGGCCGTAATTGTGTTTATTTAAAACTTCATTTTCACATGAATTAATAATAACAACAAACACGAGTGACAATATTTCAGCGGCAGTAGAGGAGACCAACACAAAATGTTTATTAAATATTTACCAACAATGAACAGCACTAATGATACCTACTCCTCCAGTCAACTCATTCCAACTCCTTGGCTCCTCAGTGCAACTGTAAGCTGTGGGGAACGTCTGACTAGTCCATCAACTTTATGATGGACCGTTCGGACAGAGTCTGGGAACCAGCGAATCGCTTGACGATGGTGTTGCTTGGAATTGTTTGTTCTCAGATGAAATTTTGCGTGTGGTTTGGTTTTCAGGAAAGGCAGCAACAACATCGTGGAATAACAAACACTTTGATTGTTTGATGACAAATATGCGGATACATGTTCTCTTTCGGTTTGGTTGTTGGTGAGGATGAAGATGATGATGCTGATGCTGAGGAGGATGATGGCTGTCGAGATGTTTTCAGTAGTGTGATAGTTTAATAATTCCGTACTGGGGTGTACAACACACCATAGGGGCCCATCACTGACAAATTTTAAATAAGATGTAATACACACTGCCTACTGATAAAAAAAAACAGAAATTGTGCTACAATTTTTGTTGCAAAAAAATATGCAATATATTTGCAAATACTGAAAATAATTATTTGTTTAAAATTTAATTTATCTGTTCAATGAATGAAATGTTTCAGTTATTTAGCAGGCGATGAAATATTGGCTCACATTGCTATCCAAGACCTAAAATATATTTAAATTCCATTTAAATCCTCCTCTACACAAAAATAACATACGATTTTTTTGAAATTCCCTTACTTCTACAGGTTGGGCCATTTAAAATTTAAACTACCGATTACTTTGACTTTGAAAGAATAAGATTCATTTTCATTTTTCTTTTCATGTTTTTTTTTTTTTTTTTTTTTGAGTTTGAAAAATATTAAAAACATACTTCCAAAGAAGTGAGCCTTCAACGCAAAGTGTAAGAAATTTACGTGGACAATTTTCGAGAATAGATAGGCCTTCAGTTCAGTTTGTGCGTCAATTTGTGAAACGGGTTAATGAAAATGGATCGTGTGTACGTTCTCGTCCACTGAGAATTTACAAGAACATCCATCAACATTAACTCGTCATCGTTCCCAGGAACTGCCAATTTCTCGAACTTCTTTGAGAGGAATTTTGCATACAGACCACGGTATGAAGGTTTGAAAAGTTCAATTGGTCCAAGAACTGCAGCCTCATGAACATCCGATGAGTATTCACTTCGTCCAATGGGCTGAAGATTATTTGGCAGGAGATGAAGAATTTTACCGATAAATCCTGTTTTCCCATGAAGCTCATTTTCATCTCGGTGGCTATGTCAATAAGCAGAATTGCCGCATGTGGGGTTTAGATAACCCACGCGTGACTATTAAGAAGCCAATGCATCCACTGTTTGGTGTACTGAAAAATTGGGTTGATCGGATGATGTACTTCCAAGCCAGTCGTTGTAGACATACCAATTATATTGTGTTCCGTTATTAAATGACAAAGTTCAACCTTTCCAAAGAAGGAATTTAATAGGAATAAGGAATTTTCTAGTTTAAAATTTTAAATTACCCACTCTATATAAATGTAGACGTTAAGACTCTTATGGTTGAAGTACATACACTGAAAGATTTTTTTCTTCATAATATTTATGAAACGATTTCATAAAAGCGTTTTCATAAATTTAACGAATTTTTCTTAATATGTATGAAATAAAATGAATAATTTCATAAATTTTTTTCATAAACATTTCATATTTAATAAAACAAAATTGTTAAGTTAGTGAAACTTTGTTTCATAAGATCAAAGAGAGATTTCATAATATTAAAGAAACAATTCTTAAATATTATGAAGTATGTCATAACCAATAAAATATTTGTGTCATGGAATGTCTTCATAAATATAAAGAAGGAGTTTTTATGAAATGTTTCATAACATACAACTATATATTTAGTGTGTCGAAACTTATGAAACTTTTTATAAAATTAATGCAATTTCTTCATAAAATCTATGAAAATTTTCATAAATCACATTATGAACATAATGAACTTGTATGACAAAAGTTCATCGAATGAAGAACTGCATTTCATATTTTCTAAGAAATGTTTCATAAATTCTATGACACTTTTCATTGATTTGTGCTTTCTTTGGCGACTTTGATATTCAATGAATATTTTCACTGAGGTTAAGGCAAAATCATAAATAGTATGAAAATAATTCTTTCAGTGTGTCGTCATCTCTAAATAATAACATAAGTCATTCCATGTCAAGCGGTACGATTTTCGATGTCGATAGATGTGATTATTTTGAAAGTTTGTGTATGCATTCTTCTCATCAAAATGTTGTATAAATATTTTTGGAGAAAATTTTAATTTTTTTTCACGATTTATGGCCAATTTATAATTGGAAAAAATATTTTTTTCTCAAAAAGGTATACTCATTCAATCACCTGTAATTTGTGAAATACTTGAGTGATTTTAGTGTACTATACCTTGTTTTGAAGGCAATTTCAATTGCCTTTAAAATATTGATATGGAGTGGTATAGCCGTTGTATCCTTTAAAGTTTTTACAATTTAATTCTTTATTCTGATTTTTGAAATGATTACACTAATTATTTTTTTTTAACTTTAAAGTAGTGTTCTTAGATGTTTTTTTAGTGACTGTGTTTTTTGCAAAATTAACCAGCATTCAGTAAGAAATCTTCAGAATCATATTTTTAAGTAGTTTATTATCACAAGGCTTAGAAACAATGAAATAAGGATAGTTTTTGCATTTTTAGCTACAGTCGTTTCGAATTTTTGAAAATCCATTTCCTTTCATGTACATAGTGCAAGATAAATTAACTTCATAGTTCTAGCCCTTTGCTCGCATCAAGTTTCTTCACTTTTCCCCGTAATAGTTTAAAAATCTTTTTATTTTGCGTTTCTATGCAGTCAGAGGAATGTGTACACCGAATTCCATGATTCTAGCTGCGGCCATTTGTTTGGTACTAGTTTTATCCCCTTTTCCCACTTTCGAAAATCTCTTTATTTTATGTGTCTACTTAATGAGGGAGGTATACACCGAATGTCATCATTCCAGCTGTAGCTGTTTAGTGGGTACCATTTTTATCCCTCTGTTGCCATTGTATCCCTTGATAGTACGCAGTTGGAAACCCCTTTCTATGTTTCGTGTCTACGCAGTCAGCGGAATGTATACAGCGAATTTTAAGATTCTAGCTGCGGTCATTTGGTTGGTAAAATGTTTGCCCATTTTCCATTTTACCACCCTAAAAGTACGAATTTCGAAAAATCCATTTATTTTGGAATCACCGAATTTCATTATTCTAGGTGCAGCCGTTTGGTTTTGTACCCGGCGTTGCACGGGTTCATTTTTCCTATTCCCCCTACTTCGTATGTTTTCGATGATAAAATGAGTATTTTTTGATAGTTTTAAAATATTTGTTGTGTGGGAGGTTGTTGGCCTATCATGACCTAGTTTATCCAGGAACCATCCTCTGTCTAGGAGTTATGTACAGTTAAATTTTCAGGCGAATCGGACCACCGGTTTGGCGTCTTATACGCAACATACAGATACATATTGATTTCGTTTGATATATATCATTTGTATCCCTTTTTGTCCCATTTCACCCCCTACAAATAGAAATCACGTTTTAACTATAAGGTGAAGACACATACCAAATAAAGGGTGATTTTTTAGCTATTATCTTTTTGGCAACACTGGTTTAAACAGCTGAAGCACGTTTCGTGTTTTGTTTCACTGTCAAACATCTTCAAATTATTGAATTTTATTATCAAAATGCGTGCTCTGTTAAGAAAGTTCAGAAAGAAAGAAATTGTGTTCAGCGACGAAGCTCATTTTTGTCTCAATGGGTACGTAAATAGGCAGAATTGTCGATTTTGGAGTGAATATCAGCCAGAAGCATTGCAAGAGCTACCAATGCATCCAGAAAAAGTCACAGTTTGGTGCGGTTTATGGGCTGGTGGGTTCATTGGACCGTACTTCTTCAAAGCTGATGCGAATCGTAACGTAACTGTGAATGGTGAGCGCTACCGTGAGATGATATAAAACTATTTTTTGCCCAAAATGCAAGAGCTTGACTTGCATGACATGTGGTCTCAACAAGACGGTGCCACATGCAACACAGCACGTGCTACAATGGACTTATTGAGAGGCGAGTTCGGTGAACATTTTATTTTACGTTCGGGACTGGTCAATTGGCCGCCTAGATCGTGCGATTTAACGCCTTTAGACTATTTTTTGTGGGGCTATGTTAAAGCACATTGACGCATTGGAAGACAATATTGATTCGTGAGATACCGGCCGAAATGTTGGAAAGAGTATGCCAAAATTGTACTAAGCGGATGGACCATTTGAGGCGCAGTCAAGGTCAACATTTGCATGAAATAATCTTCAAACATTAAATTATATCAACCGTACTATCGATTCAAATAAAGATTTCATGCATTTTTCTGAATTGTATGTGTTTTTTTTTGAAAAACTTTCCTATAGCTTTTAAAAAATCACCCTTTATTTAAGCCAGGCAGCTGTGAAACACTTTGCATTCCTTAATTCCATTGTACCGGCAAATCGAATGCATTATGGTGTGCAATGTGCCAAAGGTAGCACAGCTCAGCTTTAACCCATTAACAGTATTTAATGAAAATCTTTGTAAATCATTTTAGATTTGTTTGTTCGAGTGTTTAGTTTTGTGTGCACTCTATACATATACGAGTGAGTGTATGTATACTTTTTCTGATAATTTTCATGATATGATACGCCATGGATGAGGGTATCACGATATTGACGATGATTTGAAGGCAAATTAAGAAATGTTTATTTCTGTTAACCCCTCACCAAAAAACAGGAGGGCGATGACAATGATGAACAATCCACAATAGCAACAACATAGAATAAACCAATAACATCAACAGACATTCAAATCCATTAAGTGTCTTTTTATTTCTTAGAAACAAAAATTGGTCAACCCGAGTTGTTGGTGTTGGAGAATTGAATTGGAAGCTTTTGTCTTAATGGTGAACGAGGTGTTGTTGGACAAACGATTTCACATTTAGCAAATATTTGCGTGAATAATGTTATTGTTGTTTATGTTCGCTGTCTTGGTTGGGGCTCCTCGAAGACGAGAAAAAAAGGTTTTTATTTTTGGTTTAATTTGTGACCATTTCACGCATACAAAGAAAGAAACAAAAACAAAATAAGACAGAAAAGGCGAAGAATGCGTAAAATGCCAAGCATAAATGGATTTAAGTCCGGTCTGGTTTAATATTATGCACCCTACAGCATAGAATTCTCAATGCCCGAAAGAATTGTAGTCCCTAGACATATCTTGACTTAAATCATATTGCCGGTATCTTATCTAGTATATGAGCTTACAATTTTGAGAGAATGGACACCAACAACATCGTATTTTATATCGATTGTCTTTCTGTTTCAGAAAAAATATTCGTAAATATTAGCCAATATTCCCATAATTTCATATTATTGTTCCATACAATTATTTGTTTGGAGTGGGAATCCATTCCTAAAATTTATAATATGGATGAATTTAATAAATATGAGACATATTTTACCAGACATCTTGAATATCATAATCCTTCCAAAGATGGAAAAGCTGTACCCACTTTGACACATTTTGTTTTTTTTATAGGAACACATGGCCACGCATACTGGAATTGACTTATATAAATGCGACTTTCAAATCAAAATACAATCATTCAACTTTCTATAGACGTCATCATATAGTGGGATACCAAATTCACATAAAGATCCATATATTTATATCACAGTAGTTGGTTGTCTAAGTCGGCAGTTATATTTTCTTTTGTAATTTTCGACTTTTGTAAATTTCGTCTTCAACCACGGCAGCGTGGTGGAAGTCGATGTTAGCCGATGAAATCGGCGGCGGCGCGGCTCGTGCAGAAACGTGCGGCGGCGGCGGCTTGTCGGCATAAAATCGGCCGGCTTGTATCTCTGCATTGCACCGTCCGAATTCAAGCATTGGGCAAAATCAGAACGCAATGAAACATCATTTCTAAATTGAGAACGATGCGATGAATTCAAAAATATTATCGAAAATTTTGTAATCCGTTTTTTAACGGAGTCAATGGACATTTTATCAAGGGCTACTCAAAATCAAAATAATCCTCAAGTGTGTACAAAATGACAGTAATCTTCAGTAAATTATAAATATTAGAGATTATTGACTATATTTTCATTAGTTGTTATGGAAGAAATTTTCCATTTGGACCAATTTCGCTCACTTACAAGTCCAACTTTCCACACAGTCATAGGAGTATGCACATCGTTTTTTAATAATTTGTCTGAAATGCAAATATTCCTGTTGTAAAACACGCTAATTTCTTTAAAAAACAAGTAAGGAAAGGCTAAAGTCGGGCGGGGCCGACAATATGATACACTCCACTTTCTATCCGAATACTATTCAATTCGGTAAAAAGTGAAAACTGGAAACATTCCTAATCATAGGCCAATATGACCTGACCTAATTTGTCAAATCGAGAAGAATATTTGTATCGGGGCTATATCCAAACATGGAATGAAGTGACCCACTTACACAATAGTTTCTTCCACTTCAAGTATAACGTGTTATGCTCAATTTGAAGATATTCGGTGAAAATACGTTGGTTTCTGGGGAGGAAAAATCAATCCGGGAGCTATATATAAATCTGAACCGATCTAACTCATTTTCACCCTGGGTGTTTCTAGTGAAAATCTGATAAAATATGTGGTTTCTAGAGCGAATTGAGAGCGAAAATTGTATGTGAGCTATATATAAATCTGAACCAACCTAACCTATTTTCGCATTGGGTGTTTCTAGTTGAAATATAAAATATTTTGCCAATTTTGAAGAAGATCTGTTGAAATATGTGGCAAAACATCATATATTTAAACTAGGTACACCTATTGTGAAAATGGGTCACATCGGTTCAGATTTACATATAGCTCTCATACAAATTTCGTTCCCCCAGAAACCGCATACTTTCAGAGAATTTCTTAAAATTGAGCATAACACGTTATACTTCAACTAGAAGAACTTATTGTGAAAGTTAGTCACTTCATTGCATGTTTGGATATAGCCCCGATACAAATATTATTCTCGATTTGGCAAATTGGACCAGGTCATATTAGCCTGTGATTAGGAAACATACAAAAAATGTTCCCATTTTCACTTTTTTACTGAATTGAATTGTATTCCGATAGAAAGTGGAGTATATCATATAGTCGGCCCCGCCCGACTTTAGCCTTTCCTTACTTGTTTCAAATAATAAATTTCAAATTTTTCTTTAAAAAAGTCAAATCTTACTACCAAAATAGACAACCCACTAAGAAAGTGGGTCTTTGAATTTGTTATCCCACTATATGATGACGTCTATAGAAAGTTGAATGATTGTATTTTGATTTGAAAGTCGCATTTATATAAGTCAGTTGCAGTATGCGTGGCCATGTGTTCTTATAAAAAAAGACAATAAACAACACTACTCTATTGTGCTTCTTTAGTGTGTCAAAGTAGATAGATAGCTTTAGCCTTCTTTGGAAGGATTATGATATTCAACATGTCTGGTCAAATATGTCTCAAATGAGAAGCTGTAATTGCAAAACTATTTATTAAATTCATCCATATTATAAATTTTGGGAATGGATTCCCACTCCCATTGGCATAATAATATGAAATTATGAGAACATTTACTAATATTGGCTATAATTACCGAATATTGAATTACTTGCCAAAAAATAAAAGAAAATGTATTAAAAACCAATACAGCAAATCACCCGAAAGCCGCCGCCGCCGATAATTATGGGTCGACTTGTAACTCTGCCTCTAATTAAACGTACAACCGTGCGAGATCAGACTTATACTTTCAAAATTATAGTACAACTATTACAGTTGCCTTCGCCGAAAATTGGAATTTCATTATTAAATTAAGAAACAAATTACCCACGTGTTACAAACCACATGACAAACTTAATACACTCGCAGTCATCTCCTACGGTGTGTGGATGTTATAAAAATACTTTTACGTTGTTTGTAATCAATTTTATGTGGATCTCAAAAGAGGTCCCAAACAAATGTGCTAACAAATCATTTCATTAAACCCATGTTAACGGAATATTGTCGCCCCGATGGCGTAAATGGATGGATGACTGAATGCCACAATGAATGAAGGAACGAGCGAGCGGACGACTGGCTGACTAAAGAAATGAGCATTAATGTGAAACTCCTTAAAAGTGACCGCCGTCGTCCCCTAAATGGCTGAAATAAAGAAGCAGCAGCAGAAAAAAATACCCACCAAACAAAAACAAACAGAGAAACACAAAATGTAATTATTGCCATTATGGACCCTATTAATTATTGTTTAAATAAGGGGTTAATTAAATCATAGTGGGTTAACACACAGCAGCAGAAACACGCGCACGGGCACGCAAATACTGGGACACCAACCCGCCAACCAACCAACAAAAAGGGCAACATTATTTGCTACCCAAGAAAAAGGTGGCAATTTTTCCACTTGGCCGGCAGCCGGTCCGAATTTCAATTAAAAAAATCACAAGAAATAATTGAACATAAAAAAGACATTAAACCGATGTTTTTTGTGTGTTTCTTTTGCCACACTTACGACCGCGGGTGCAATTGGTGGGAGGGAGGAAACTTTTCTTTTTGGGAATTTGTATTTCGGCGCTGCCCCGGAAACGGAACGAACCCTTTCGTTTTATTGCTTAAACGTTAACGGAAGTGGAAAAGTGCGGCTGTGTGCGTATTTGAAATTGAGAAAATGACCCCAAAGGGGTGGCTGGGAGATGGTCTATAGATGCTTTATTATGGGTTGGTTCTTGATTTCTTTTCTTAACAATTTGCCTGTTTTTTTGCTCTTTTAATTTCTTTTGGTTCGACCCAGAATTACCGCAAGTTAAAATTATTTCATTCGTTTCATTATTTTGCTCCTTTTTTTCGACGAGTGGGCAGGAGGGGATAATTTTCTTAATAAATTTGTTTTGTTCGTTGCTCCTTTTTTTGGGGTTGCCGGCCAGCCCGCCTAGCAATGTTGTTAATGTTTAATGGCCCTCTAAATTTTCTTTTTAATTCTTTTATGGCCTCTTTGTATTTAACCAGAAATTACCAAAAATGTTGGGAAAAATTCAGTAAATTATGGTTAAATGTATTCCAACCAAACCGCCACCACATTAATGTCTAATTTCGATAAATGAACAGACGATGTCTTGTTTCGGGGAGGGGTAGACTGCCAGGCCCTGCATTGATAAACTCTTAAGACCATTTTAGTAGTTGTCACATTTGGGGGATCATTACTTATTGTAAAGGATTTTTCTTACAGAACATTCAATGATTGATTAACAGAGAAGTAAGGAGGCGTGGGGTGGTTGTCATAAAAATCCTTTTTAATCTGACTGAAAATACATGAATACTTTTGTTTCAAAATTTTGTTTTTGCCCTTTTCACTTAGCTCGCCAGCTTTGATTTAGCCAACACGATTTTTTGAGGGGTCTCAAATGATGCGTGTTGAAAAATAGATAACCTAAGAATTATTTAATTTTGAGAACAAATATATTAATTAATGTAATTGATATTTAACTCCATTCAATTAGTTATTAATTGAATTAAACCAAATAGTTCACTTATTGCGTGCAAATTATGGCTCTTTATACACTCACTCTACAGAGTAGGGCAGAAAAGAGGTGTAACGCATTGATGGAGTGACTTCAGATCCTAAGTGCACAGAAAAAAATTCTAAAAATTTAAAAAATGCAGGAATTCAAATGAAAAATTATTCAAAAATGGTTTGATAAAGAAATGCAAAGAATCGATAAAGAAATTTGTAAGGCACTTATTGAAAATATTTTTCATATTCACTCAATAAAGAAATGCACAGATTGACCAAAAAATCGGTAATTAAAAAATATTTTGGCATATTCGGTCAATAAAGAAATTCACATATTGATTAAAAAAGTTGTAAGTCGTTTATTGAAAAATAAATAAAATTTTAGTCAAAGCTAGTATCGAACCGGGGATGTTAGATTTGTAGTCGCGCATTCCTACCATCGCACCACGTTCGGTATACGCAGAATTAAGTTAAAGTTCAATATTAGGCGATTTTGTCAATTCCATGAAGTGCCAGAAAATAATTTCCAATTAAATGTGTAATTAAAAAGTGTTGTGTTTTTGACTAAAGTTTTAGTCAAATGTTTTAACTGAGTGTTTTTTTATTTATTTATTATAAAATGTTTACAATTAATAATATACAATGGTATGTGCAACATATGACAACATATTTACATGAGTAAAAACTTTATAAAAACAAAATTCAATGATTTAATTTTTAAAAATTATATACACATTTCTTGATTAAATCTACATTAAGCCTATAATAGAAGCATTTCAATGTTTTGCAACAAATACTGCTTTAATCTTATTTTAAAAAGTGAAAGAGATTCAGAATTCCTTAAGAATGTTGGCAAATTAGTATATTCCAAACTACCTTTATATTCAACTCTCTGTTTCGTGGTTTCCAGACGGCATCTACTCACACGAAGATCTGATCCATGTCTGGTATTGAAGTTATGCTGGCTCTGTTGGAATTGAATTGTATGGTATCCAATGTTATGCAACACTTTATACATAAATACATAAATAAGCAGCTGCATCTTGTACAAACCATATATTGGCAAAACTGTTAGTGCTACGTCTTTATATAGTGACAGCGTTGAATAAACCATAGGAAGTTTAAATATGTTCTTCAGCGCTTTATTTTGAACTAGCAGTACCCGATGCTTCGCACGCGAAAAGCCATTTATTTGTTAATTTTATCCGTCTCTGTTTTTGGATAGTATTTATTTAATTTTCTTTTGGTGGATATAGATAAATCTAAAATAGTAATTTGGAAACCTCATATTAGCTAGCACTCACACACAGCCAAAGGAATGTGCTTGTCGATATGCACTATTTTAGCTGAACTCCTTCGTATGTATAATTTTTATAATTTTCTACCAAGTTTTGAACAAAATATTACAACCATTTATATCCTCGATCTCATGTTTCTAGATTCAGCCAGCCAGTTTATACCTTTTTGCACTTCTTTCCCAAAAAGTACACCTTTTGAAAAATCACTATAGGTAACATGTGTTTTTGCTTCCCCTAAAAATATGTACTTTATTTGCTAACACATTTATTCCTTGTTGTCCCGTATTCCCCTTTTAAGTACAAATTTTGAAATATCCATTTATGTTCCGCGTTTACGTAATTAAAGGATTGTACAGCATTTTTATCCCTTTTCGTCCCGCGCACCCCTTAAAAGTACAAATTTCGAAAAATCAAACTACTGCGCTTCTATATGGTCAGAGGAATTTACACACTAAATTTCACGATTCTAGCTGTAATACTAAAGTTGGTACCATTTTTATCCCTTTTTGTCCCGCTCGTCGGAGAATTTCACGATTCTAACTACAATAATTTAGCTGGTACAATTTTTATCCCTTTTTGTCCCGCACACCCATAATAAGTACAAATTTCGAAATTTATTTAGATTTGCACTTCTACTTTGTCAGAGGAATTTACATACCAACTTTCACGACTATAGCTGCAATACTTTAATTGGTACAACTTTTGTCCCTTTTTTCCGCGCACCCCTTAAAAGTACTAATTTCGAAAAATCCAATTTTATTGCGCTTCTAAAGGGTGATTTTTTAAGAGCTTGATAACTTTTTTAAAAAAAAAAACGCATAAAATTTGCAAAATCTCATCGGTTCTTTATTTGAAACGTTAGATTGGTCCATGACATTTACTTTTTGAAGATAATTTCATTTAAATGTTGACCGCGGCTGCGTCTTAGGTGGTCCATCCGCTTAGTCCAATTTTGGCATTTCCACGTTTTTGAGTAACAGAGACCCAATTGGTGCGAACGGCGACGAATCGAAAATTGGTGGTCATCATTAACACTGGCCGATACAGCTGCGATATTTTCTTCAGTTCGCACTCTACGTAAGCGTGTTGGTGGTTTAATGTCCAACAATGTAAATTTGGTGCGAAATTTAGTCACAATAGCCCGAATAGCCGCTTCAGTGGGTCGATTAAACTGACCATAAAATGGAAGCGCGCAATGAACTTTCTTAACAGAGCACGCATTTTGATAATAAAATTCAATAATTTGCAAGCGTTGTTCGTTTGTAAGACGATTCATGATGAAATGTCAAAGCATACTGAGCATCTTTCTCTTTGACACCATGTCTGAAATCCCACGTGATCTGTCAAATACTAATGCATGAAAATCCTAACCTCAAAAAAATCACTCTTTATATGGCCAGAGGTATTTACATACCAAATTTCACGATTCTAGCTGTAATACTTTAGTTGGTACCATTTTTACCCCTTTTTGTCCCGCTCGCACCTTAAAAGTACAAATTTCGAAAAATCCAATTTTACTTTGTTTCTATATGGTCAGAGCAATTTACATACCAAATTTCACGTTTCTAGCTGTAATACTTTAGTTGGTACCATTTTTATCCCTTTTTGTCCCGCTCGCCCCTTTAAAGTACAAATTTCGAAAAATTCATTGCAAAGAACTCACCGATTTTCATGTTTCTAGCTACTGCCGTTTAGTCAGGACGAAGGTTGGATGTTTATCCCTTTTTGGGCCATTTTATCCCCTAAAAGTACGAATTTCGTAAAACCCTTTCTTAGTCGACGTCTACGTCATATTTGGGACGTCTATGTCATTCATGGCCCTGGCTCCAGCCGTTTGGTCTGGGGGCTGGTCAATGATAAGTCAGTCAGTCAGTCAGTAACGCAACTCTTTTATATATATAGATAACTTGTAGGGATTTCAAATCAGCGTTTCTTTTGTAACCATAAATAAGTGACAAATAACTAAGTCTACTTTGAATTAACGAATCAAATATCATCATCTTCGTTCTCTCACTAAGTTTATTTCGCAGTTTGAACAATATACCAGTAACTGGAGACAGTTTAGATTTAAGCTGCTGTATGTGCATTTGCCAAGAAAGATTGAATTGTAAATGTACTCCTAAGTATTTTACTTCTGGAATAGTTCTTCCATTCAACTCAATAACACGGTTGCTTCTATTTCTCTGCTGTTTAAAACAAATAAATTTAGTTTTGTCTTGTTGTAAAATCAATTTATTTAATTTCGAATACTTGGCGATTAATTATGCATCCCGCTCAATAACCGATTTTAACAATATGATCTGTTTATATGGATAAAGTATACATAAATCATCTGCATACATAAAAACTTTACCATGAAGCCCAATATTATTTATGTCGTTTAAATAAATTTTGAACAAAAGCGGACCTAACACACTTCCCTGTGGTACACCCAACTCGACATCTTTCATAGAACTATTTATGGCATTGATTTCAACGAACTGTTTTCTGTCGCTTAAATAGCTTTTAAAAAAGCAAGCTCTCGACCAGACAAACCATAAAAGGAGAATTTTTCAATTATAATATTGTGATCCACCAAATCAAAAGCCTTTCTAAAATCATAAAACATGCCTCCTACACCAGAATATCCACAGTCTAAACATTCGCATATATAGTTGACAACATTTACTACAGCTTCTCTCAGTTCCACAGCCCTTTCTGAGCAAATTTTCCATTTCCAGAAATGAAAGAACTTGGTATATGTATTATTTTTTTAAATATTTTATCAATTCTTGGTCACGAATGATATATTGACCACAATGGTCTTTCAAGATTATCTCAGGCTTTCTAGTTCTACCAAGGGATTGGTTTAAAAACCTCCAGCATTTTCTGTAATCATTCTGAATTTTGGACAGTGTATCTATGTAATAGTTGAATGAAAATAGCAACAAAAGAAGCTATGAATCTTTTGTTGCTATTTTCATAAATCTGCTCAAACGTTTCATACGCATATCTACACATACAGTGGATCCTCGCCGCCTTATTTTCAGAAGTTTATTTTTTAGTTTTATTAGCGATTGCAAATTTGCATTTATCCAAGGAGCTATTTTATGGTTTAACAAACTTCTTTTCCTCATCTCTATTGTTGCACCAGAAATAGCATTTGATAAACAGGTTTTGACAAATGTAATCTCTTATTTTATCATAGTTACAGTGACTTTATACAATTTCATCGCATATTTCAACTTGAGAATCTACCCGGCAGAAGATACAATTGTGATCGGATAACTCACACTCAATTGCATCCGTTTTGATTCTATTGTGTATGTTACTGAAAACAATATTAATAGAGGTTCCACTAACAGGTCGTATTACAAATGTGTGACAATTTTTGAAGTCGTACGATTCAATTTAATACAATTAAGCTCGTGAGATACCGACGATACTAAAAAATCTATGTTTAAGTCACCAACAAAAATACAGGCAAATCGACCAGTGCAATTTAATATGTTTTCGATAAAATTGTAAAAATGCATCTTTAGTTCTTTTAGGAATTTCTAATTTTGACTAATCTCTTCAACAATTCAAACAAATGTTTGTTCGAATATTTTTGTTCAGGTGCACTTTTTTCTGTGTATGTTTGAACCAAATCCGTTTCACAACATTTTAAGCTTTTTGAGCCCTGTTTGTCCGTCTGGCTGGTGTATGCGATAACAGTCGAAAAGAGTTAAGAAATGTATTCAAACTTTGGACATGTTAATGTTTTTCCCAAACTTACTGTAACTTTCTGATACCTCCCACCCAAGTTGTCCATATTCCTATGCTAAATAAAAACCAATGAAACTTCCGCACGTATATTCGGAATTAGCTATATTTTGGTATATGATAAACAATAAACAATAAATACAAGTAAAAACGGGGGTAAGTTCGGACCTCCACCATGGATTGCATTTCACAAAGGCGGTTGATTTTCGTAGAAGTGCAGTAACATTACATGATAATGTTACATTTGTTTTAATATAGCCAAACCAAAACAATATAAAATTGTAATTATTTTAAACTACGCTTATAAGGCAATGCTACCAATATATTTATACTATATATATATATATATATATAGAAATAATACTTCAATTCACTACAAAAAGTAAATATAAGGTAGCAATCTTTAAAAAGCTTAAATACCCTAAATATTGGGAAAATTTGGTAGGTTGTATTTCCATCCCATTTTAATTCAAAAAGTATGAATTTTGAAAATCCAATCCAATTCTCACGTACACAGTGCAAGATAACCTAACTTCATGATTGTACTCATTTTACCGTAAATGTAAAAAAGTAAGAATTTGGAGAAATCTTTTTACTTTGCTTGTCTATGCAGCCAGAGGAATATACACACCGAATTTCATGATTCTTTTTTTTCGGATCCGTTTCTAATTATTTTTATAAAGGGATTGTAAAAAAATAAGTACTTCCACGCACGCTTACGAAAAGATTATAAATAAGTACTCCTAAACGAGTTGAAAAATAAGTGGCATCAGGAAGATACAAAATAAGTCATTATTGATAACTATCCAAATAATGTATTATCAATAATGGACTTAATAAGTTGTATCGATTTGTTAACAATCTGAATACAGAATTTAGGGCTATTTTTCTTTAAGTCTGTATAACTAAGCTGCAATAACAATAGCACTGCTATTCTCTGACTCACCACAAAAATGTAGACAATTAATTTTTAAAATCTGAAGTTCTATAAAATTTAACTTTCCAATAACTACTTATTTAAACCATTATAAGGAAGTAATTATTTCATACTTCAAAATAATGTAGGGCGTAACGAGATGCCATTCTAGGTATTGATAATAATAATGAGGTGTCATTACCACCGTTTTTGCTGGGTATGATAGTTTTCTTTTTTGGCCACCAAAAATTGAAATTTTTTATTCTTTTATATCAAAAATCAAAATTCGTATTACCCCTCTGCTATTCAGAAAGTATTAGCCTATTCAATTCCATCCACAAATGTAGTTTTAAACAATATTTTCCTTCGGCTACTTTCGAACGAAACTATAAAATCCATTTGGTTTACATACAATCCGCCCTGTTGCCAAAAAAAACTATTTCTATGAAGCAATCTTTGCGATTTTTTAGTTGGGCTTCAAATGATTGCAAAACAATAATTTGGAGCAAGTCAGCTTTCTGATTTTTTCGAATTTCGTCGAATTTATTTTACACTAACTACAGCCCTGCTTTTCATTTTAATGTTTCCAAATGGATCGTATGTATAGTAATGATAATTTTGTTAAAAATAAAACAGAATAAGTCTTTCTAGCATTGAAAATAAATTATAATAAAGTATTTAATATTTATTACGATATAATATATTAAATACTTTAAATATTATTAAATATTAAATACTTTATTATAATTTTATTTATTAAATATTAAATACTTTATTATAATTTATTTTCAATGCTAGAAAGACTTATTCTGTTTTATTTTTAACAACAGACATCCTAACGAAGAAAGAGAATCTGCTTTGCAGAAAATCTGTGAATAATTATAGAATTTATCACTCAACTTGTAGTTGAGTCTAATTTTTTAGCCAACATTCAATTTATAATTGTAATTTTAAATTTATTGAGGTTTTTTTGAAATGTTATATATAACAATATATAATGGATTTTCTAATGTAATGATTTAATGTATTGATTTAATTACAGTTAAAAAATTTCTGCATTTTGCTTTATCTTAAGTCGTTAAAACATATATAAATATTCCCGACACTAACGTAACATGAGAGAATATCTCAACAAAAGAGTGAGCTTAAAACTAAAAAAACTAATAATAAATCTAAATACATAATCTAAATACATATACAAAAACAAACAAAAAACTTAACCACTGTGGGATCCAGTGTCAGATTTGACGTAAAATTGGGGACACAAGGTGGAGGACAAGTCCATTGTCATATTGATACCAATTGGTGATAGATAATATGTATTATGCCAGCTGAATGCTACTTGTTAGTTAAATACGTTCTGAATTAAAGGGTTCTCATGATTCGAGACTCTGTTTACAAAATCTTTCATCAGTTTCATCACGTACACAGGTATTGGAGTGACTGACGCATTTGAAGAAAGCTTATTGTAACTCTGGAAGTTCTTCCCAATGCAAGATCTGAGGATTTCCTTTTCCATTATTCCGAAATCGATCATCACAGACGGTGAAATTTGGAACCATATCGGGAAAGCATAAAGTAATGCAGAGCGTGTACTCAATTTATATAATAATAATTTTGTTTGTTCGGGTAATCTATTATTGTAGAAAAGTCTTCCAAAGTAACCCTTAATTTGGTAGACCTTTTTCAGTCCCACCCGGACATGATCATTAAATTTTACTAATTTATTGAAAGTAACTCCTAAGTATTTGAAACTGTCCCTGAAAGGTATTTCAATTCCGTTCAGCAACAACCTCAAACACTTACACTCCGGTACAACCTTCCTACCACATTTACCAGACGCGTTCCTCAAACAGAGCTCCTCATTTATTTGATTCCCATTTATTCTGATTCCTCAATCAGTGTAAAATTTGTCCACTACGTCCAAATGACCCGAAGCTTTTCTTAAAGCTTCGTTTGGCGTTCTCGCATGAGCATACAAAAGGCAATCGTCCGCATATAACACACCCAAGGCATCGTAATTTTGATGAGGAAAGTCATATGTTCGACTTTCCATATACTAAATAAAGGAGGAGCTAAGATTGATCCTTGAGGAACGCCACAAGACACTGTATTCAGTGATGAGTATTCATTTCCAATGCAGAATTTTCTATTTGTAAAGTAACTTTTAAAAATTTTAAGTATATGAGGATCAAGTCCTATTTGTATTAATTTGTAGATCACTCCATCATGGTAAATCCTGTCAAACGCCTTTTCTACGTCCAGATATATGGCAACTGTACATTCCTTACTTCTTAAACTCTTAATAACATCATTATGAAATTTTAACAGTGCATCCACTGTCGAATGACCCTTCCTAAATCCAAATAGGAAATCTGAAATATAATTTTGATCTAATCCTAAATCCATTTTCACTAATTTGCCTAAATTCGACAACAGTGAAATCGGCCGAAGATTGTTGATATCAGTTACATTCTTCTTCTTTGGTATAGGAAGAACCCATGCTACTTTCCACTTATTAGGGAAGTTCGAATTATTTAAACAGTTATTGAAAACTATAACTAAATATTCTATGGCCTTTGCAGAAAATTTTCTAATCAGAAAGTTCGATATGTCATCTAAGACCAGAAGACCTGAATATGTCCGATCCACTTGTATTAATCGAGGAAGAATGCTCATTAAATTCTACCAAATGTATCGGAACCTGAGAAAGGGCGCATATTTTCGATCGGTGGAGAACCATTATAAATTTCAGAGAAGTGTTCACATAGTGCGCTCATTTTTGCTGTTCATCCGCAATAACCACTCCCCAACAGAAATTTCCCTGGTCTGATATCTATTATTTCCACCGAGCATCTTGTTTATTTGTCTGTAAGTGTTAGGTCCAGGTTTAATATTTTTCAATCTTTCACTAAATAGATTGGCTTGTTCAATTTCCACCCGTTCCTTGATAATAATTTTCAATAACTGAATCTGTTTAGAGAGTAAAACGTAGTCCGGATTGTGCCTGTTTAATGTATAACATTCGTAATAACCTCTAATCAGAGATACAAGCCGACCGATTTTAAGCCGACAAGCTGCCGCCGCCGCATGTTTCTGCACAAGGCGCGCCGCCGCCGATTTCATCGGTTCACATCGACTTCAACCACGCCGCCGTCAAATCTTACTACCAAAATAGACAACCCACTTAAAATTACAGAAGAAAATATAACTGCCGACTTAGACAACCTAGTATTATGAAATATATGGATCTTTCTTTGAATTTGGTATCCCACTATATGATGACGTCAATAGAAAGTTGAATGATTGTATTATGATTTGAAAGTCGCATTTATATAAGTCAATTCCAGTATGCGTGGCCAAGTGTTCCTATAAAAAACAATAAACAACAGCTGAAAACAAATTTTTTATTGAATTCTATATTCTGTATCGACTTGTTAACAATCTGAATACAGAATTTAGGGCTGCTTTTCTTTACGCCTGGATAACTAAGCTGCGATAACATTAGCACTGCTATTCTCTGACTCACCACAAAAATGTAGAAAATTAATTTTTAAAATCTGAAGTTCTATGAAATTTAACTTTCCAATAACTACTTATTTAAACCATTGTAAGGAAATAATTATTTCATACTTCAAAATAATGAAGGGCGTAACGAGCTGTCATTACCAAGTTTTTGCTGGGTAGAACTGACAATAGGAAACTTAACAAAATATTTATTTAGTATGAAATAATATATAACGCAAATTAATATTAAATTAAATTAGTATTAAATAAGCGTTAATTTATGAATTTATCTTAATGTTACTTATATTATGTAGTATTAAAAAAAAATAAATATTTGAATTACATTAATAAAACAATGGTTTTTGTTTGAACTATAATTATATTAACGCTGTTGAGCATCTTAAGGGTATACAACATAAAAACAAATCACAGCAACAAGTATAGCCTTTTCTTCGCAATCTTTCATCAAGTTTGAAAGGTTTATATTTGTCGGATAATATACGACTGGAACTACATTCCTAAATCTGAGTAAAATCCATACTACAGTTTAGTTTCAGCAAAATTTTACTAAGATTTAGTAAAGATTTACTTAGTTTTAGGAAAATTTTACTAAAATGTAGTAAAAATTTACTTAGACTTAGGAAAATTTCAGCAAAATTTTACTTAGATTTAGTAAAAATGTACTTGGTTTGAGGAAATTTGAACTAGAATCAAGTTCAAAGCATGTACTATTTTCAAGGAAAAGTTCAATTTTCCTAAATTTTAGTTCATTATAGGGTTCTCTTTTTTCTATTTCAAAAACAATATTTTAAGTACTTATTTACACTCTCTGACACCGGTGTAGGTGTCAAATTAATGAGGAGAATATCTGCTAAAAATACTTCAAATTTCATGTATTTACAACCATTTCAAGTTTTCCCCGTTAAAAATAAAATATGAATAAACTGAATAAAGCACAACTTTGAAATTAATGTTAAACTAATATATATAGAAGCATGACATTTGAAGTATTTTTAACTGATATTCTCCTCTTTAATTTATACAGATATTAGAGGATGTGATTAAACATTTAAAATGTTTTCTTTTAATGGTATTGTTTTGAATTTTGTAGTCCTCTGCAGGGGCATTAAGAAGAGGAAATGAAAAACTAAAAATGCCAGAATGGAGTAAATATTTTGCCTATAGTTTCAGGCGTATACCATCCGGCTCAAGTGGAACGACTTTCTCGTACGGTGTGAACGATTTTATTATACACTTCTGATAAATAGATTTTTAGTACTCCAACATTACTCTGTTGAGTAAACTGAAAGAATTTTCCTTCATAATATTTATGAAGCGATTTCATAAAAGGTTTTTCATAAATTTAGAGAATTTTTGAAAAAAAGAAATGTTTTCATAAACATTTCATATTTCATACAACAAAATTGTTAAATTAGTGAAATTTAGTTTCATAAGATCAAAGAAAGATTTCATAGTATTAAAGAAACAATTCTTAAATATTATGAAATATGTCATAATCAATAAAATATTTGTGTTATGAAATGTTTTCATAAATATAATGAAGGATTTCATAGCTTTTATGAAATGTTTCATAACTTACAACTACATTTTTAGTGTGTCGACTTTATTCGTTGAATGCTAGCAATTCTCAGTTGGCCTCTGTTAACTCTGACATAAGTATGAACCCTGATTTCCGTCAAAGACATATTCATTGCAAAGATTCTCGCAATGGTGGTGTGTGTTGATTGGTTAGTCAACGAGTCTGACCTTTTCCTTTGTTTATATTGGAAACTTCATTACTATTTATGAAACTCTTTCATAAAATTAATGAAATTTCTTCATAAAATCTATGAAAATTTTCATACATCATATTATGAAAAATAATGAATTTTTATGGCAAAAGTTCTTCGCATGAAGAACTGCATTTCATAATGTTTCAAAAATTCTATGACACTTGTCATAGATTTGTGCTTTATGAAACATGTTTCGTACATTTTATGAAATGTTTCTTTGGCGACTTTTTAATGAAAATTTTCACTGAGGTTATGACAAAATCATAAATATTAAGAAAATAGTTCTTTCAGTGCAGTAAAGTAACAACAATTCTCGTTACTTCGATGTGAGTTCTAACATAAGATTACCCTGATATAGATCAAAGGCACTAAAAAGTCAAAGTTCTAAGTTTCTACTGGAAAATACCATTGGAATTATTTATCACCTCGCCAATAAAAGTGGAATTGATTCACGTGGAATTGTCTCTTCTCGCGTTGGGCCATGTTGGTAATATAAATACAACCCGGTAATAGCTTTCACTTATTTGAATTTTTACAGAAATGATACAAATCTGTGGCGCCATAAGAACAATTCAAAGTCAAGTGTTTACGATATTTTTAGGAAGAAAAACATTTTCCATTTTTTATATTCTTCAAAAAATATATTTATATTTCTGCCCTAAATTATTTTGGTAGAGATAAACATCTTTAAAACGACATCAAAATCATTCAGATCAAATGATCGGTTAACATGTTGTGTATCCTTACTACTGAAGAGGATAAAACTAATTCACCCCTAGGAACGGGGGCCAAAATACATTTGAACCACAACGTTTCGAAGACCACCTGCACCAAATTTCATTGAAATCGTATACGATCGGTTTGCACAATGGTCGGATTTTTCTTGTAAATACCCATTTATCGTCACCAAGTTACAATTAAGAAAAAAATATAAAACTTGAGGTTATATAAATTATAATAATATTTTTTTCATATAACTAATATAGATGCATAAAGCTAGATTATATAATATCTATAATCACTATGAAATCTCATCACGAATAATCTACTGGTACAGAAAAAATTCTTCTGGATGATTGTCTTTCTAGCCCCTTGCGATTGGTAGGCAAAGAAAACAAGCAAACAAATCCTCCAAACCCACACACACAGGCAGACAGACACAAATGTGTTTATTTGTTTATGATCCGGGCCATAAATTAGTCAAGTTTATATGGCAACATTTAACCCAACCTAACAAATATAAAATTTAACGATTGAATAATAATTACCAACAATTTATGGTTTCACCATAACACATATGAATATACCAATTCAACTGGACACCCATGAATCATAGGACTTTTATAGACCACACACACTCCACACCACTTCCCCACCCTCAATAAATAGCCAAAAACAATGATATGAAGGACTGCCCGGGCCGACCGACCGACCGACAATTGACCATTCAATGCGAGCGCAATGAGGAAATTTATGAAAACACATTTTGTTAACGATTGTGGCCATTGGAAACAAAACAATATTCGTTGTTGGTGTAATAATTTAATAAACACTTTTATGTCTACGCATACACACACACTGGGACATGTTGTTGTTTTCAAATACAGTTTATTAGTTTCCGCTTCCTTGACTACTACAACTACCACGCATTCGTCCACCCCCACTCACACGGGGGAGGTCGTTTCCATGGCCAAAAGGTATGAATGGGCTGACTGACCGCCCTCGTGCTATCCACTTGAGACCAGGGGCTGGCTGGGATTCCTCACGTACTTATTATGCTCGGCTCGTTTCATGTATACGACAAACGGACGTGTTCAATCAAAATATTTTGTTTGGTTAGCCGAATTATATGATGGCCAGGATTTTTATAGCGAGAGCAAGGCCTTCGTCGCATCTCAGCAATTGCCTTCAAACCGAGGAAAACAAAGTATTAAATAAAAGAAGAAACAAAAGTAGAAAAAATTGGACTCGTAAAACATATTTTTATGGGTTTGATTAAAAATACTCGTCTCCACTCTCATCTCCCTTCCTCCTGGACTAGCAAATAATATTCCGCCTGGGAACGCCAAAAAGGGAATAAAATGAAACCAAGAATTTTTATGGGTCCATAATTAAGTAAAACGTTTGAGAAGCTATGAGGTGTTGAATTGATTTCATAAAACCTGATGAGAATTTTTAAGTGCTCTTCGCAGCACAACGAGCACTCATCGTCATCATCATCATCACCATCGACCCTTGGCCAATATGATGTGATTGTTTTTGGTGTGTGGGGTAGGCAGAGGGGGGATCAGCGGATGCCAGCTAAAATTAACCTCTGCCAGTGCTAGTGCCTGTCCTTTGAACAACTGTCTGTTCTATTTAAAGTCTAGTTAAGACAATTAATCTCACATGATCTCTATATTTTGTTTAAACAGCCACCATTGATCTTTGCTCATCTTTAAGACTAATTGTGTGTAGCCTGTCAGCGTACAATCTGTCACTTTGACAAATACCAATGTCAACATGCTCTCAATTGCACCCTCGTTTTTTAAGTGGAAATAAAAAATAAACATATGACACAACATTAGAGAAAGATGAAGTGAGGCATGTGTTCAACCTAAGGCACGCTTTCAGGAAATTTGAAATGAAATTCCAGTAAAGCCAACAAAAACTTAAATTGTTCCTCAAAAAAATATTTTCAAGAGTCTTCGGAGGCGACATGAAAAATCAACCAAAAAAAGATAAAAGTGGCCAAAGTTTTTGAATGGGTCAAAAAATTAAACCCAAAAGGAAATGAATTCACAATCAACCAATTGAAAAATCGGTAAAAATTGTGTCATTCTTCATATGAAAAATCGTCCAAAAATGTTAGTAACTTTTAATATGAAAAATCGCCCAAAAGGTATGTCCAAATTTGGCTACTCAGAGTACTGCGTTGCCGACCTTGGGTCGGGCTTAAAAATGTTCTCCTTTGGGGTATGATCAAAGCAATCTACGCTGAGTGAAAAATAACCGAAAAGGGCAATTTATATACCCTCCACTGTGGTATTATGTCGTTGTGTATTTATTTGTAACACCAAAAAGGAATCGATCGTTTATTATACAGATTGGCTTAGAATTACTTTCTGAGTCGATTTAGAAATGTCCAATGTACAGGTAGCAAAATTGGCACAAGTGAGTCTGGGACGATCGCCATAGAATCACTTTTTGAATCGATTTAGGAATGTCCGTCTGTCTGTCTGTCCATCTATTCTTGTAATCACGATACAGGTCGCACTTGTAGACAGAACCAAATGAAACTTTGCACAACGATGTTTTTCGGCACAAGGACGAACGCTATTTAATTTGAAGAAAATCGGTTCTGATTTAGATATAGCCCCCATACAAATTTCGCTACCGATTTGACTTTTTCCGTTCTAGAAACCACATATTATATCAGATTGTCTTCAAAATTGGCGAACCATCTTACATTTCAACTAGAAACATCTGTGGTAAAAATGTGTTAGATCGGTTCAGATTTATATATCGCTTACATACAAATTTCGCTCACGGATTGAATTTTTCCGCTCAAGAAACCACATATTGTATCAGATTATCTTCAGATTCGGCAAAACATCTTATATTTAAACTAGGAACACCTATGGTGAAAATGGGTCAGATCGATTCAGATTTATATATCGCTTACATACAAATTTCGCTCCCGGATTGACTTTTTCCGACCCAGAAACCACTTATTTTCAGAGAATTTTTTCAAATTGAGCATAACACGTTATACTTGAACTAGAAGAACATATTGTGTAAGTGGGTCACATTCCATGCTTGGATATAGCCCCGATACAAATATTGTTCTCGATTTGACAAATTGGCTCAGGTCATACCAGCCTATGATTAGGAAATATACAAAAATTCTTCCAGTTTTCAATTTTCTACCGAATAGAATTATATTCGGATAGAAAGTGGAGTGTATCATATAGTCGGCCCCGCCCGACTCTAGCCTTTCCTTACTTTATTTAATTTAAATATAAAATATTGAGATATATACTCTTCTTATTTTAAAATTAAAATCTTCCAGAAAGGATCTACGTCTGACGACAACATGGCAAAACAATAACTCTATACAGAAGTTCCACTGATGAGTTATCCCCACACAGGATACGCAATACGTATAATGACAAAGGGTGTATAGTCGAGGGTGTCCCTTTCCAAACACAAAATTTCCTTGATAAGAGGAAAAAATCATAGAAAAAGCGGATGTTGGAACTTAAAATCAATCTAAATCAAACAACACTAAAACTGAAAATATTTCATGTGTACGAATCGTGGACAATTCTTGATCTATTGGTGTTAATCTAGAAACGTTCCAGTATCTTATTCATCATAAAATAGTACTCAAGCTGCTGCTTACATTCATAGCAGACAAAACAGGTCCCCCAGCAGACCTTTTAACTCCACGTGTCGCAACAAATATCTGAGGCATGGAACTAGATACATTTTTGATTACGGGGAGTGGTTGATTGCAAGGATTTCAACCATTAGGTTAGCTTTCACATCAGGGCTAGTGAATATGTGGTCATATTTAACAAGAGTTGGTATAGATGAGGATTTATCATTTACTCTTCTTACCGAGCTCTTACTTCCCCTGGGAAAAGACATTTAGACGTTGTTCGTACAGAAGTCTATGTACCCTGATACACATGATTCTTGTCTGCTTGCGTAGCAGATCAGTGGTGGCATTGTTATTCAAATGAAATTTTCCAAACGCTTTCAACTTGGATCTGACAGCAGTTTGCGCAGTTGGTCAAACCAACTTTTATTAGATGGTTTAACCTAAATAACTTTAGTTGGAATAAATGACTTCATTCCAAGCAAGATAATATTTCGATCATTTCATTTATTTCATAATTCACTAATTGCGTGAAATCATTATGATCGGCAAAGAGCTTGGCGTATTGGCCCTCAGGAGTTGAGCGGCTCGAATGGACAAGCCAAGAGGCAATAACCATTCCACTGACAAGACAATCCTCTAAAATTTTAATGATTGAATCGGAAAGGGCGTCGAAACTGTTCTGTAATGCCATTTTGAAGGAATTTATGGATTATTTATAGTTTATGGCCCTCCTCAGCCTAAGCTATTGGACAGTCCTTCGTATTGCTAAACTGAAATGTTTTCTAATTTTAGACGTAAATTAATAAAAATAAAATTGAAGCTTTTTTAGAAACAAACCAAACAGAAAAAACTTAAATGTTGCCATCTCTAAAATACAGCACTTCAAACCATTTGACATTTGTTGTATTGAATATTGTCAAAATCGTTGACATGTCGCCTCTAATGTTTTGATATTAACCGCAAGGTGCGGTGAGTTGTTTGTCTTATGTATGCACGTATGTAAGTAAGTCTGTAGTATGTTCAGCCTACCAACGAATGTCTATGTCTGTCTGTCTGTCCGTCTGTCAGCCTGGCTGTCGTTTGGATTTCCTTCAATTCTGCTATTGTGGATCGTCTTCAAACATACACCACGAGGATTATATCTCTTCAAATTAATCATGGATGATAAATAAAAATAAAAAACGAAACGAAAAGAAAAAATACAACGCAACAAATGAATAATTACCCGAGCGGTGGGTTTCTCTAGTATTTGAAGAATTTATGTGAGCGGGCGAATGAATGTTGGCGGTGATGTTGTTGGAGCGTTGGCGTCCGAAGCGGCGTTATTCTGAAGAGCGCGCGCGTATGTGTATGCAAACAACGTCGCCATGTCATGTGTCAATTTGATGTTTTGTATGCCATCCTCTGTATGTCTGACTGAATAGCTAGCTATTCAGCTGGTTGGATGGATAATTGCATAGATGGATGGATGGACGGATGGACGGATGGCTGTATGGATCGGTCTATGGCTGTATGTATGTATGTTGGCCGTTGTGATATCTTTTGGACGGATTGACGCAACGCTGGTCGTCACATTTAGCAAAACGCTTTGAGTGTTTAATCACTCGAAAATAGGTGTTGACAACGTGTCATTGTGTCAAAATTGCACACGCGGTAAGCGATTGTTATTGAAAATCATTTTGCCCGCTGACATACGAGTACGCGTCGGCATGAGTATGAGTAAGCGGTATTTGTTTTTTGTTGCTTTTAAAATTAGCTAGAAGTCCATGGAACTGAAAGCAATTGCTCAATGTTTCAAAAAGAATCATTATCAATTTGGGCAGATTGTTAGTATGTATTGTTGCTCGTATGCACTTGGATATTCGCCGAAAGGAGGACATGTATTTTCTGCTCAATTAACATATGTTAAAACTATTTGCAAACATTGCCAGCTAATAGTTCAGATGTTCAACTAACCAGACATAAAATAGGATCTCCAAAACTCCCCAATGCATAGCATTGCTGCACGTTGGCATTTCACAACGGCAACGGCGGTGCCAGATTTAGGGAACAGTTGCTAGTTGAAGGGATCTTTTTTAAAGTCGTAATGCCGTAATCTTCTGGGAAATGGTGATATCTTCATGCTCTGTGCAGACTGAGCCTATTTTAATTGATCGCTTGTGTAATATCCAGGAAAACCTGGACTCCTTTGCACAACAGAATAGACGTAGCTGGAGTAGTGCCGACGTATCTTTGTCTGATTGCGAACCACGCGCGTCGTTTGTAGCTATAATTCAACGAGCGCTGTCGTAACTGCTACAACGAAGAGGAATAAGGGACGCAACTAACCAATCAGTTAGTTTACTAAATTTTTATGTTAAATCAAGACAAAACTTCTTGTGATGGAACTTTAATTGAAGTAGTAGATCACCCGAAGACCTTGTTGGCGGTTTCTGGCTCTATCTCAAAAATGTCTACTTAGATCGAGCTGATTTCAAGTAGAAAATCTCGAACACTTGAACACAAACGCAAAAAATCTAAAGCTCTGACTAGCCATTAGTTAACTGAAAACAATGCACGACGATCGAAGCTATACTTCAACGATCACTGCTTTCTCGACATGTTTGAGATATCGGTAAATGGTTTTGGAGGTCTAATCTAATTTCAAACATTCTGGTTGGATATATGAGACTGATTTTTAGTTCATGTAAACCAATCCTTTAGCTTCAATAGTTGAAGGCAGAACAAAGCTAGAAGTTTTATCGATGTAGTAGAGTATAAAAGCATCAACACTTGTGGAAAATGCAGCAATCCTGGCCACCAAAAATTTTACTACATCCCTTCTCAACATATAATTCAACGATCTCTTCCGCAGCTGCTACTACTAGGAGGAAGAATAGAAGGTCGAGGTTAACTTGGACGCTCTCACGGGGACGTCAATTAGTGCCTTAAGACACCGTTATGAAATGGTTGAGACTTCTTATGCGACTGTCCAGCTCTAATAACCCTCGTGAAAAATTTACTTCTCACGGGCGGTATAATATCACGAATATCCGAAGAACAAACACCGTGAAAGTAACGATAGAACAAGGACACACAACCCACATTACGACGATGTTCAAGGGAAACAATAGAATTGGATATCCTACCGTCACCTGTCAACACCATCGCCCTCCTCTGGACACGGTCAAGTAGCTCCAGTGATGAAGCTGGAGCACCCGACCATATATGGGAGTTGAATTCGATCTTTGGTCTGATGTAAGTATTGTAGATATTGAGAAGATCAGTGGAAGTGAAGTGTTTCTTACACCGGTTTAAGAAGCCTAGACACTTGAATGCTTCTTTCGACACTTCAAATACATGCTTTATCCAACGAACATCGCATTGTATTTTCATGCATAGAACATCAAGAGTATCTGATTGCTCAATATCTACACCGTTCATTAAAATCGACGACACCGTTGGATCAGCGAATCTCTTGTGAAACAACAAGGAAGACTGGGTCTTACGTGCATTAAAATCTACTCTATTCACTCGACCCCACTCAGAAATGGCCAGTAAATCCTGGCTGAGTGACTCATCCATCAATCTTCTTCTGTCCTCAATTTCTTGACGACTTGGTCCATGATCGAATGAGTATGAATGACAGAGGTTGCTGTCATCCGCGAATGAGTATATTGGATTCAAAGTCCGATCCAAGAGGTCGTTGATGAAAATAAGAAAAAGGGAGGGGGAAAGGAAAGAGCCCTGTGGTACTCCTGCTGTTAACCTATGCTCATCGGATGAGAATCCATCAACACGCGTATAGTGCGATCTCTGAGGAAGCTCGATATTAATCCAGAGAAGACACTACCAACACCAAATGCGATAAGCTTTGATATGAGTGCGCCGTGCGTAACTCTATCAAAGGCCTTTGGAGATATCTAGAGCAACGACCTTACTCTCACCAAGCTTGTGAATAGATCGATTCCACTTTTCGGATAGCATTGTCATCAGGTCTCCCGTAGATCGATTCCTACGGAAGCCATACTGTCGATCATTAAGTAAGTCATTAGTTTCTGAATACCTCACAAGATGGTGGTTAACCATACTCTCCATAACCTTCGAAAGCGCTGAGCAAATCGCGATCGGTCGATAGTTAGCAGGATTATTAGCCTCACCTTTTTTAGGGATGGGCTGGATGTTCGCAATCTTCCAACGCGCTGGGAAAACCCCTGCACGGTATGCAAGGTTGAAAAGATTGCGAAGCGTCGAAGAGCACTTACATAGGACAAGTGCTGAAATGCCATCCGGGCCCGGGGATTTATTTACGTCGAGATTTGCGAGAACATCTGAGGCATGGAACTAGATACATTTTCGATCACGGGGAGTGGTTGATTGCTTTCCGTCAAGGATGAATTCCTTGCAAACATTTCAGCCAATAGGTTAGCTTTGGCACCCGGGTTTAACAGGAGTTGGGATAGATGAGGAGTTATCAATTTTATACAAGTAGTAGCGCCTGCAAAGTCTTTATTGGCGGTTTCTGTCTCTATCTCAAAAATGTCGGACGAATGCCTACTTAGACCGAAATAAAGTATAAAATATTCTAGACTTGTCAAATATCCCGACAAATCATGTCACCAATGATGGCAGAGCAGACGGATCATTAATCAACTGGAAATAATGAGTGACACATGAAGCTACGATTACTGTCCTATTTGCGACAACGAAAATGAAGACGAGAAGTTCGAGACTTCTATGCAACCCTCAGGAAACAATTACTTCTCGACATGTATATCTCGTGAATGAATATCAGGAAATGGATTTTGTAGATCTAATCTAATTTGAAACTTTCAGGTTGTATATAGCAGCCATTTCCAATCCGCTCCTCTTGTACACCAACCAATCCTTCAACCTCAATATCTGAAAGGCAGCTTAAAGCTTCTTATGACAGAAATTGTGTACGAGTAGTAACGTATACGTAGACTCTGTTGGCAGTTTCTGGCTATATCTCGAGAATTGCTCAGACGATACTCAACTTTAGGTTTTGAATTATCACCATAGCAGTGATCCTTAAGAACGTCTCAGAAATCCCGTCGAACAGGGTTCAAATCCCGGCTGCTATGTTGCCAATTGCTAGAAGCTCCTTCTATGGAGGAGCTCTGTGCCAACTAAATAATAATAAAAACGTTGCCAATTGACATCTCGTCTTCCTGTAGAAAGGGTCTACAAAAGGATCGATAATTATCGCTCTGTATTGCTAATCACTGATCGAATTTGGGTTTCCACATGGATTTTCGACAAAATGTTTTAGAGTGGCCCATTTTTTCTCAAATCAACCTGAAAACTCAATTTCGATCAATGCAGAGCACACACCAATCAGTCATATTTCCCTTGGATGCACTGGTGTCTGGAAATTCAAGCACGGATTTTTCGATTTGATGAGGGCTAACAGCACAATTACCGAACTTAGCGCCATCCTACGGAAAGAAAACACAAAATGCTCGATAATCATCATTCTGTGAACTGCTTGGTAGAATGGAATTGGATGGTTGTTCTTCCTTCAATTTCTGAGCCTTTTAAATTTATTGGAGATCTTTGGATACAATTCTCATTACGAAATATTGAGTATTTTAGGTTGATGGCGAGTCAATCTTCATGGACTCACGGCGAACCGTGAATTGTAATCTTTATTAGACCAGATTCACAAATTGTTTGGACAATCTTGCATACGGCATTAGAGTTAGATTCTACATCCAAAACTTAGTTTAATAAACTCAGAACAATAGAGTAGATCGATCCACCAGTTTGGTGAGAGTAAGGTCGTTGCTACAGATATTTAGGAGACTAAAGAATCCGGAAGAGGTCCTTTGTGATAACTTTTAACAAAAGCATCCGACTTACTTAGGCCAGATACATTTTATGCTCAACCTTTTATCTTGCCGAAGTCGACCCACGTCTTCAAAGAATTCTGAACTCAGTGGCTCAGACGCTTGGTTCTCCTAATAACATAGCTGGATTGATTCGATACCGATCCTCTGAAAATATATGTATATGTAGGCAGTTCCTGACGGCTTCGTTTAATGTCAAGTTTGGTATTTGTGGTTTAAGAAATTCACGAGTGATTGTTGAGTATCATCTGTAGCCAAAACGCGCCATTGTACATTTGCGATTTGCTCTGCTCTCTACGAGGTTATCGAGAGTATGGTTAATCACCATCTTGTGAGACATTTAAATACCAATGATTTACTTAATGATGGCTTCCGTAGGAATCGATCGAAATCGCCTATACGTGTTGTAGCTGCATTCACATCCAACGAGCACAGGTTGACCGCAGGAGTACCAGAGGACTCTGCCATTTTCCTCTCCTTCCTCTTATTTTCATTGTCGACCTTTTGCATCAGACTTCGAATTCAATCTACTCATTTGATTGGATGACGGAAGCCTCTGTCATTCATACTCATTCGACCATAGGCCAGGTCCTCAAGGAATTAAGATCTAAATGGGGTCGGGTAAATAGAGTAGATTTTAATGCACGTAGGAACCAGTGCACATCGTTGCCTTGCAAGCGATTCACCGATCCCATGATGTCTTCGTCTTCAAAGAACGGTTTGGGTATTGAGCAATCGGACGCGCTTGATATTCTTGGTATGAAAATACAATGTGATGTTCGTTGGATAAAACATGTATTTGATGTGTCGAAAGAAGTATTCAAGTATGTAGGCTTTCTAAAGCGGCGTAAGTAGTACTTCAATCGGGAATGTTGAAGGAATATTACTCCCACATATGGTCGGGTGCTCCATGATTTTCCTAGTAACTACTTGACAGTGTGCGATGGTGTCCATAGGTGACTGATGGTCTTCCAATTCCATTGTCTCTCGTGATCATCATCGTAATGTGGGATGTGTGTCGCTCTCCAATCGCTACTCTCATGGTACTTGTTCTTCGGATATTTGTGACCGAAACAGAAATATAGCAGCATAAGATTACTTATCTATACGGGGATAAAAAGTTCCCAAAAAACCTTCAGTCCTTCTCAATCGTCAACATGATCTGTGTAGTATGTGGGAATAACATTTTCCCTTCGAACAATCTGGCTACTCCTCACTTCAACTTTCCACATCTCTCTCATGTTCCTCAAATCAAATTCCTATCAGCCAATTACCAGTATTTCACATGAATGGAATCTTTAAATGTTTCATCGAAATTCAGTGATTCCGCCTCATTCTTCGAGGTTGTTGTGATTTTGTTTTCTATTTTCGTAAACGATCATCTATAAATTATATCGTTCTTTCTCGCTGGGTCTGGGTCTCTGGTGCTTTGTTCGCAGCGTTTAAGGATCTCTCGCTGAGGTGGACGTATGCTAAATACGGTTGATGTTCTTGAACATACATACGCATACAACGAGCAAGATTTGCAAAATGTGATAAACACAACTATTTGAGGAATTTGAAATCTGTTCACGGCAAAACAAAAAGCCACGACACACTCATAGCCATAGCCAGGCGAGCGGATGGACGGACGGAGGTCGATCGTACACCGTGGACGATGACATGGAAAACCACACAGGAATGGAATGAAGATCGACATTCAAAACAATTCATTAAAATTATAGTGACATCAACGGAAAGGCATTGATTGTTCTTCGTGTGCGTATTGCGATTATTTGATTGTGAATGAGCTATATGGGAATATAGGAAATTTTGGTTTGGCGGGATAAGCAGACATTTCAGATTATTTAGAATGACGCGACAAAGCAGATTATGAAACAGAGAGTGTTAAACTTAACACATGCTCCCGCGAGAGAGGTCACAAAAACCTAACGTAGAATTGCAATCACCATCCAATATTTTCATATACAATCCGTTGCTAACAACGTGTCACTTTCTCCAATGCGGTTTTGTGGTTGGAATAATTCGTTACTAGGTACATATTTATGCCGAACATCAGTCATCAATTCCATGTTGTCGTTAAATTCCTTTTCCTTAGATCAGAGAGGACTTTTATAGTTTATGGAGTTTTCAATAAGCGTGTCTATAGTTTGGAATTGAATCAAAAGCGTTGTGTGTGAGCCACGGCGATGCCTAAATTTCGAATTAGAGAATTTTTAATTCCAAATGGTCTTCACGACTTCGTAGACATGACCCATATGGAGAGGTCCAATGTTTTATTGCTCTGTTGCATACGTTGGGTTGGATATCATGATGATGCGGTTGTTCTTTAGTTGGTTTATTGGCAAAAAACCTAAGGCAATTGAATCTTACGATCTTGGCGATCATTCATCATTGCCTTCTGTGGAAATAGCGGGTCCGCCGAATATTTTTGTCAGCAACTCCACTGTAGCCCACGATAGTAAACACGCTGTGCTGTCTTGTTGACAGCACGTGTCGTCCAGGTTCATGATGTCAAACCCGTCAGACAATTCTCTATTCGGTAGATATATGGCTCAGAATGCTGGTCCCCAGGTCAAGAAAAATCGTTCGATCTTGCACATCACCTCCTGTGGAAATAACTTTCAAATTCCAATTTAACGTCCGATGGTTAACTCGATGTGCCGTCTTGTTGGAGCCTCTTGTGGTCCAGGTTCATGTCAGTCAATTGATACCAATCTCTTCACATCACTGTCGCCGCCTGACTAAAACTACAGATCCCCAGATCCAATAGAGTATATCGATACAGCCGTCGATTACTCTTTCATTGAATGCCGCATTATAGGTTGTTCACTAAGCCATTCAACTAAAAATGTCCAATCGGAGAATGTATGACAGGTTTGGTGATCTTATGGTTTCAGTTTTGTTGTCATTTTTTCGGTGAACCAATACTCAGGGGACATCCCTTATAAATGCAGTGCATTGCGTTTGCGGAAGGAGGATCCACAAGGAGTACTGGGTCTTACGTACATTAAAATCTACTCTATTCACTCGACCACATTCGGAAATGGCCTTTATTGTTCGACAAACAGGGCAGAACATGCGTAGGAATCGGGTAGCGAATGACTTAAATGACTATTTGATAGCATTGATCACATCCAAAGGTGGAAGGATCATCAGTGGGAAATACATAACGTACTCGAGAGTCGCCAAGGTTAGTATCCTCAGACATGTCATCAGCGGCTCCTAATATTGAATATTCTATCAAAAAGCTAAATGCTATAAAACACCAGGAGAAAATGGAATTCCACCGGATCTACTTCAAACAAATCCAGTGAATGAGCATGAGGTTTCAGTTGTTGGACCAATTGTAAGCCTTCATACCGAGGTCAAAATTATTCTCAAAGAAGTGCGAGAAATGTCCAGTTCCTGAGAACGATGACGAGTTGATGTTAATAGATGTTCTTGGACATTCTTAGCCACAGCCGCAATGTTTTCGATTGAACGCACTGGACGAGAACATACACGGATGGGTTTGTCCAATAACGATCCCTCTCCATGTGAAGCGAGTACAAATTGACGCACACACTGAACTGAAGGCCGTTCTCTTCTGGAAAACTTTCCACGAACATTTCTTACAGTTCGCGTTAAAGACTCACTACTTGGGAAGTAAGTTTTAAATATTTCCCAATTTTGTTCGAGAGTATAGCCAGTTTGCAAATGTCAAACATAAATCAAATCTACCTAAAATTCTAAGCGGTGATGGTCCATCAGAAAAGACGGCAAATTTCACAAATATGGTTAATGAGGCAGTATCTCAGAATACATTGAAAAAAGTACAAATGGTGAATGTGAATCACGATTTGGCGCCCTGGATAAATAAGAATTTATGGTCCCTGATGGAAGTAAAGAGTAAACATTTGAGATTGAGGAGAAGAAATCGCAATGATATAAATATTAATAAGAGTTTGAAGCGGATTAGCAGAGTCGTAAGGAAGGCAACGCGGGAATGCATGATTACCTACTATGAACAAAATTTGTTAAAGTTTGCGGGTGACCCAAGAAATTGTTAGAGATTTTTGAATAGAATATTAGGACGAGATAGAAGGAATACAGTTAATATATTCGATTCAAATGGAGAAAGTGTGACTGATAGTGCGAAATCCACCACTTTTAATGAGTATTTTGTTAATGTGGTCAAGGATTTAAGAGACGGAATACCTAGGTCTCAGGGTGATCAGAATGGTGACGTCAATTGAAGTAGAAGAAATTATACACAATTTGAAAAGCTCTAAAAGTCCAAGACATGATAATATTAATTCTGACTTGGTAATACGCTGTTGTGATATTTTGGTACCATATTTGACGGACATTTTTAATTCTATTATAAATACGTGTACATATCCAGACATATTGAAATTGCACAAGGTTATTCCTATACGAAAGGTAGCTCAGGCAAACACCATTGAACTGTACAGACCTATTGTATTACTATCTATAATAGATAAGATCTTTGAAAAGATAATACATTCCCAAGTATTACAGTATTTTGAATTGGTGTCTTTATTGAGTAAGAACCAATTTGTTTACATGAAAGGTACTGGTACTGAAGAAGCAGTTGTAAAGGTAGTAAATGTTATATGTGAGGGTCTGGACAAAGGGCTTCATGGGGTTGCCGGAGTATTTTATGACTTAAGCAAAGCGTTTGATTTGGTTGATCATAATATCTTACTTGGCAAACTAACGTATCACGGTGTACAAGGGAATGAGTTAAAACTCATTGAGAGTTATTTGACAAACAGGAGACAATATGTTCAAATTGGGGATGAAAAAAGTTCGACAATTCCTGTAAGTTGCGGGGTCCCTCAGGGAAGTGTCTTAGGGCCCCTTCTTTTCCTAGTTTATGTGAACGATATAAATAACCTTGGCCTGTTTGGAACTATTGTAATGTTTGCCGATTATATTTCTCTGTTTTATCCCAACAAATATGATTTAGTTCTTAAAATTCAACTGGAGAGAGATTCTGCCTTAATTTCCGAATTTTTGGAATTGATCACAAAGATTGCCGCAGCCTCTGTATTGCTTTTCAAATTAAGTCGAAAATTGGATACTAAGAACAAGCTGCTAATATATCAAGTTCTGATTCATAGTCATCTTGAGTATTTAGTTGTGGCATATGGATATAAAAAAGTAATGAAATGAAATCACTACAATCTGCACAGAATAAAGCTCTTAAATGCTTCTTTAATTTGAATATTAGACATAACACAGTATCTTTGTATAAGGATTATTGCAAAACTATTCTACCTATTTATGGTTTATATGAAAAACAACTTTTATATTACGTATTCAAGTCAACTCACAATATTGGATATAGATCGGTAACGTTGAATTTTAACTCCAATAGATTCAATACTAGAAATTCCTCAAACCTAAGAATTGCAAGATGTAGACTGGAGACAACCAGGCAGAAAATGGAGTATGCAGGCTGTTTGCATTTTAATAATTTGCCAGTAGATTTGAGAGATAGCAATACGTTATCAATATTTAAGAAAAAAATGAAAGAGTATCTTTTACAAAACGTTGAAGTGCTTCTTAACTATTGAATTATTTAAACTCACAATGTTATTATGAGTTGTAACTAATTATTCATTATTACAAACAATTATAACTTATATTTCGATCCAATACGATATTTAGAGTTACCTTAGTTTTTTGTTTTTTGCCAACTCGCCTCTCAAAGCCATTAATGGCGCGAGGCAACACGTAATTGGATACAAAATATATAAAAAATAATATAAAAAACCTAAAAATAAACATGAATGTTATTCTACCTTTCAAGGTCAAAGTAATCGATAGTTCAAATTTAAAATCTTAAATAATCCACCCTGTAGAAAAATATATTATTTCTACCTAAGTTCATTCATTCCTCAATTGTCGATCCTAATTTGAAGAGCCCAAACAACTCATTCAGTTCGAAATTCGGTATTTTCTCATGGAAATAAATATTTCTAATGGAAGGCGACATTACTACACTATGTTGGACTGCCTAATCTCATTGTGTTCAATCTTCCTGTCAACAACTGATGAAACCGTCACGCCTTTCCAACCCCGGCCATTCTGCCCTTTTCATTTGCCCATCTCAACCTGTCTCTACCGCACTTTGAATTCTGTTGAGTTTAAGTGTAACACAGAGGAGTTTACTCCAAAGGGCACTACCTACCTACCCAATGTGGAAGCCCCACAAGAGTCATCTCGGCCATTGTTTGTTGTCGGTAAAGTCAAACTCCTCCTATCTGACCATATTTATGATTCGATCACCCATAAATATCAAATGTACAGACATACAGATGGACAGACAGACAGATATGTGTACAAGTTGTAGTAATTGCTGTGGCATTTCCTTAAAAAGTATCTGCTCCAATGCCATAATGGAGTATTAAAACCAATTTAGAATTGTTAAGCAGCCATTAAAAGCTCAAACATGTCTTAGGTTTCACAAAGTGCAACCAACGGAGACGGAGATGGAAGACAGAACAAAAACAAAACAAAATGCCACAAAAGAAACGCTTAAGAAACGTTAATTCTTCTCGATACACCGGCGTAGTTATATGTACTCGTATGTGTAGTAGGTATTCATTCTTCCGATATGTGCCATATACAATAACTTCGTGGCTGGACAGTGGTTGCAAAAGGGGAAAACTGGAGGATTGGAAATTATTGAAATTATGATGTTGTAGATTTTCAATGAATCAAATAATTTTTGGTCTGTTTGGCGAGTGAACCTAAAACACTCCATCTATGCATCTATTTATCCATCTGATCCATCATCAATCTGAGGTCTCCCAGCGATATTTCCATACATGTTATGCCTACTCATTAAGAAATAGGAATAGAGGAGGAAAAATATCTAAACTGAAGATTTTTTAACCTTCCCTTTGTTAAATATGTTTTAATGTAATGACACCCACAAGAGATATTTTATTTATAGGGAAACTTAGAGAGCTTAAGCTTAGGCAGACTACCTTGGACCAGACCCTCATGTTACAAGGTGCTGTCAGAGCTGTCTGACTGTAGATGAATATTAAGATATTTTCAAGAAATTAAATAATTTGTCGTCTCGTTGGTACTGTTAGGAGAGTGAACCTAATATACTCCATCCATTTATCCATCTGATCCATCATCAATCTGATGTCTCCCAGCGACCTTTTCCATACAAGTTATTACGGAATAGGAATAGAGGAGGAGGAAAAATATCTAAAATTAATATTTTGTCAACCTCCACATTGTCAAATATGTCTTAATGTCGTGACACCCTCTGGAGAGATTTTATTTATAGGGAAACCTAAGCTCTCTAAGGCAGTCTATGTTGGACCATCTCTGTCTGACTGTATATGAATATTAAGATATCGCTGCTATATAATCACAAGAAGTTTGAGGAACTAGTATTTGAATATCTTTCAGCTAGTAATCTCTATCGGCTAGGACGAATTCTTTAACTCACTTTTTTTACATTTGTCATCACTGTGACCACATTGGGTTTGGCGGAGGAGGTTGGTAAGCTAAAGAGGTGGGTTGACTGGTTGCAACTCCTATAAGTAAGCACTTAATTGCTTACAAGCATTCAAGAAATTATACAATTTTTCCTCTTGTCGTTTTTTGTTGCCGTTTGCTTGTTGTTGCAACAAATGTTTCTGGAAATTTTACAGAGATATGTACAACAACTACAACGACAACGGCAGCGACAATGCAACAGCTACGGCAACGGCAACAGCGGCAATGCAACACAACACAACACATCATCATGTTGTACAGCAAGCAGAGCTGTTCGAGAGGAAAAGATCGAACGTTAAATGTAAAGAGATAAATGAAAACTTGTTTATCATGTCGACACGTATCTTTAAATGCGGTAAAATGCTCCTGCGATATTGCAACGCAACGACAAACATACAACCGGCAACATTCAGCAAGTATCGTATATACGGCTCGCTGGTTGTTGTACGTACAACATTCATTTCAACGATATGACTTAAAAAAACACAACCACACAAAATAGCCACTCCTTGCAACATGCCTCAATGAGTTTTTGCAAAACGTTGAAACGCGTTGTCGCTAGCTGCGTCGCTTCGCGTCTGGTACTCCACTATTGCTGCTGCCGCCGCCGTCGATGATGATGACGACGGACGACAGACGACGGTGTTGATGCTGATGACGACAGCAACTGTGGATGGTGCCGGTGCCGGTGTCTCTAGTCCAGCCCAGGAGTTGGATGATGAAGTGTGTATGCGTTTGCTTAGCTCAAATGTTGTTGTCTATGACGATTAAGCAGCGACTAAACATGGAAAATTGTTGTAATTGAAGCCGACTTATCGCTCGATATTACCGCCTCAGCGTATTTGTTGTGTGCATTGTGCGCTGTGCGTTGTCTACTCTTTTTTTGTGCGTTATCAGTTTTACAGCAAACGAAACGCCAACATGCTGTTGTTTGCTGTGCTTGATGCTTCAACATTCAGCGGAAAACATATCTAAAGGTGTACGAATAAATGTTGCTCTGTGTGCCGTGCTGCAAAGCGATGAAATATTTACAGTGGGTCCTTGGTATACGGAAGCTTTTCAAATTGTAAGTTTGATATTTAGGAAACCAAAGCTTTCGACTTACTTAGACCAGATGAAATCATTTGTGATACCACCAGCTTTTACGCTCGTCATCGGAATCAATAGACAAGGTGATACTCGACAGATTTTATCCTGCCGAAGTCGAACCATGGCTTCAAAGAAATCTTAACCAAGCCTCTCCCAACCGTAGCCATATATCTGAACCGAACAACCTTATCCTCGTCCCCATAGTTTCGTCAACTCGTTGCCGATACTCTGAAAAAATTATATATAGGCCAGTGTCACGTTCCTGGTAGCTTCGTTAAACGTCAAAATTGACGAATTTGGGATTTAGAAAATCCACGAGTGATTGTGGAGAAAGATTATTGACACGAGGCCCGAGAAACAATTTAGTTGAGACAAATAACCGCGGACTACCCCGCTGCGACTCTATCATATTCTATGACAGGACTGTATGTTGTATCTGTAAACCAGGGAAGAGACTTCCACCAAATGCAAAAAATATTGTATAAATTAGATGTTGTCAAAGACATGATACATGATAAGATTATAAAAAATTATATTAACAATTATTTTGATGAATTTCTTCAAAATGATAAATGGAAGATATTGCCGCAATATCTTGTGGGTGATATATCATCCAAATGTTTGTAGGGCTAAGTTCATCCATTCCTCAATTGTCGATCCTAATTTGAAGAGCCCAAACAACTCATTCAGTTCGAAATTCGATATTTTCTCATGGAAATATTTCTAATGGAAGGCGACATTATTACAGTACACTATGTTGGACTTCCTAATCTCAATCTGTTCAATCTTCCTGTCAAAAACTGATGAAAACGTCTCGCCTTTCCAACCCCGTGGCGGCCATTCTGCCCTTTTCATTTGCCAATCTCAACCTGTCTCTACCGCACTTTGAATTGTCTATAGCTTAAGTGTAACACAGAGGAGTTTACTCCGAAGGGCACTACCTACCTACCCAATGTGGAAGCCCCACAAGAGTCATCTCGGCCAGAAACAATTTAGTTGAGACAAATAACCGCGGACTACCCCGTAGTCGCTGCGACTCTATCATATTCTATGACAGGACTGTATGTTGTATCTGTAAACCAGGGAAGAGACTTCCACCAAATGCAAAAAATATTGTATAAATTAGATGTTGTCAAAGACCCGGTGAATTTTTGTATGGAAGGGGGCTCGCCTTAGGAGTAAAAGTAGTGGATAGGTATGTTCGGGAAAAATGTTGAGGAGGGGACAATTAGTGAGGGCCATACATCCCCTATAGGGACGAATCCGGGTCAGTTTTAGGCCTATATTTCATAAAAAAAATATGAAAGTAAAAAATGTATGTGATGAGAAAATTTTGGAGCTGAAAAAATATTGGGGGTTGGTCATACATTTGACTCTTTATTGGGCTCTTTGGGACGTTGGGAGAACATTTTATAAAAATAGTTTTTGTATGGTGGCCCTTTAAGGAGTGGTGGTAGGGGGTAGGTCTGTACGTAAAAAAATGTTGAAGAGTGGAATTTAATCTGGGTGGGACTTACATTTAACGCCTTTAGGGGCGACTCCGGGGTAGTTTTGGGTCTTTCTTTCACAAAAAATAAAAAATTCTATGGGTACAACTTAAAGCTTCAAGAGAGATGGTAGGTGAGTTCTGATAAAATGGGTGGGTTGAACAAATATAGGGGGTCAGTTATATATTTGACAGCACTAATGTCCTCCTTGGGGTAGTTAGAGCGGTGGGAGCAAATTTTATAAAAATTTAGTTTTTGTATGGGGGTGGGTGTATTCGGAAAAATGTTGGGAAGGGAAAAATCAATGGATGTCCGTCTTACATTTAACCCCTCAGGGTCGACTTCGAAGCAAATTAATGGAGTATTTTTACCCCTTCTTTCCAGCTTTGACACCGATGAGGCACTCCAAAAACTGATGAATAAAATCCAATATTTTGCTATCGAATACATCGTCAACTTTTTCCAGCTATGCCGTTTTCAAATTCGAAAAAATGATGTTTTCACTCCGCCCTACTGATGACGTTGCTGTCCGAACAATGGAGTCGATCCATGCACCAGTTTGGTGGGAGTAAGGTTGTTGATCTACATATCTCCAAGGCCTTTGATAGATTCCGGCACGGCACACCCATATCAAAGTTCATCGCTTCTGGTGTTGGTGTGACTTCTCTCGATTTCTATCGAGCTTTCTCCGAGATCACACTATACGTGTACAGCAACATGGGTCCTTGTCCGCAGGAGTGCCATAGGGTTCAGTCCTTTCCCGTTCCTTTTTTGGTAATTTCATCGACGACCTTTTGGGTCAGACTTTGAATCCAAGCTACTCATTCGCAGATGACAGTAACCATTGTCACTAATAATCTTTCAATCATAGACCAAGACTTCAAGAAATTGAGGACAAAGGGCAATTGATGAATGAGACACTTGGTAAGGATTTACTGACCATTTCCAAATGGGTCGAGTAATTAAAGCATATTTTAATGCACATAAGACTCAGTGCTCTTTGTTGTCCCACAAACGATTCGCTGATCCAATACTTTCGTCGACTTCTATTAATGGTGTAGATATTGGTCAAACAGACGCTATTGATACTCTGGGCATGAAGAAACAATGCGATGTTCGTTGAACAAAACATGTATTTGATGTGCTGAAGGAAATATTCAAGTGCATAAACTTTTTAAAGTGAAGTAAGGAATACTTCACTCTCTCTGATCTTCGCAATATCTTCACTACCTACATCTCACCTGAGATGGTGCTGCAAAATCTTTCTTGTAGCTCGTGATCGAGGGCGATGTGCTGATATGTGATAGTAGGATATCTAATTCTGTTGTCTGCCTTGATGACCGTCTTAATGTAGGTAGGTCGCTGCTCTATCGATACTTTCATTGACATCTGTTCGTTTAAGTTTCACGATCTTATCCCAGCCATGAGAACGTTCGGTAGAGATACTTTCACCCATTTCTTTTCGATTGGACAGTCGGCCGCACTACATTTTACAGAATACTTTCGTTCGGGCATTCTGTATTCCATATACGACTTCTGGTGAATTTCTTCCCTGTCAACTGCGACATTCAGAGGTTCAAGATAGATGTTAACAAGGATTGCACACACGTTCCAACACCCAGTTCCTTAACTACCATCCCCTTCGGCACAATTCACTGCCTTTATAGGGGACATCCCCCGAAAGTTGGTCCATTAAAAAGATTAATTGAGGAGTCATTTCCTTTTCTCCTCTCTACGATCAGCGAAGTATTGTTGGAAGAAAAGAGATGTATGAAAAAAATTCAACCACATTTGTGGAGGAGTGAATGACATGTGGTTTCAACATGAGAAGCAATAATTCAATGACCTTGTGAAACATGAGATAAGAATTAACCGACCTTCAGATAATGCGATTTTAAAACTTTGGAAATTTTTCTTTATACAAAACTAACCTTTTTAAATATTTAAAATTCAAAAGTCTATAACTTCTGAATGGATTATTATTTAGACACATCTGTCTAATTCTATTTCTTCAAGAGTTCTCCTAAAGATCTGACGATGCATAAATAAAGGGTTTTTCAATAAGACCTAAGAACTTTTTTTTTAATTAAACGCAAACCATTTGAGATATTTCCAAAACTTTATGATCGACTTGAAATACAATTAAAACATTTGTGAATGGAACTCGACTACATTCATAAGGCCACCGCGGGCACGTCGTTGGACTCGTTGGATTCGTTGGACATTTCGGTCGTAACGGCCGCTATTTCGCGTTCAATGTTGGCTCTGAGTTCTTCCAACGTCGTCGGCCTGTTGGCATAGACCAATGATTTGACTTAGCCCCAAAGAAAACAGTATAGAGGCGTTAAATCGCACGAACGAGGCGGCCAATTGACTGGTCCATTTGAGATAACACGCTCACCAAACTTACTCTTCAAAACAACCTACCAAACTTACTTTTGTGGATTAAGTGGTGGTTAACCAAGATCCTGACGCAAAATTCGATGCGATGCCTAGTTCTTGAGAACGCCGCGGAATTGACTGATTTGGAACGTTTGCGATATTTTCGTCACTTCGACCAACCCGTTGTCTCACTGGCACGGCAGCATCACACAATGGATATGTAGACTCAAATTTTTGCACAAAACATGTTATTGCTTGTCTACTGGGGCGAGAATAACGACCGAAAATTGGAGTTAACGCTCTTAAAGTTACGGTCACCGACTCTAGGTCGAAATCAAGATGACAGCAGTTAGCACAAGCACTATATAGAATAAACCACTGATAATTTTCCCCACACAGGACGTTTATGGTTTAAGTGTGTATATTTGATTCTCTTCCTTTCGAATACCGAAAAAAATCGTCCGTAGGAAGTAAAACTTGATTGAAATAGCTTGCAATCAAATCACACGATATACAATCCATTCAAATGAGCAACGAAATAAGCGGCAAGTGTTCCTCTCATTTATAATTTTTAAAGAAGTAAGGACCAACGATTCCACCGTCCCATAAAGAAGGCAAAACAGTAAGTTTTTGTGAATGTAAATCTCTCGTTAATTCTTTTCACTCCAAATGCGTCAATTTAGTTGAATGACATGTTCATTGAACCACAAATGAGCCTCATTTCTGGAAAAAATATTTGCTTTGCTGAAATTGATAATCTAATACAAAGCAATAGTGGAGTATATAATATTGTGATGTGCGTTACTTCCCAGTATCCATCATGATATATTAGAACGACTGACATTAGAGGTACCGATGAAATGCTAAAATCATAAGCTGTGCAAAACCATATTGAAATGGCTGTTTTTGGTATGCCACTCTCTTTTTCCTTTGCACGCCACATTCAAGTCCTATCTAGATGCAACAATCCAGAAGTCACTGGAAATACATTATAGCCTGTTCTCACTGTACTTTCAGCCGTTAACGGATTTTCACATTCTCCCCAGGCAATCGAATTGTAATGGCCAATGTTCGGCTTTGGTCAAGTTTATCATAATTTTTCCACAAGAATAGCCATTCGGACAACCATTCCAATAGATGCTTAACAACAGCCACAACAAATGCTAAATCTAGTACTCGTTGCCGTAAACGCGTATCTAAGCATTCGTAAGATACACGCTGAGCAGCAACGCGCAGTGCAACGCCGGCTGGCTGGATGGCTGGCAGGCAGATGGAATGACGGACGAACGAACGAACGGATAGACGGACAAATCATCTTCATCGTTTCGGGGTCTGGTTAAACACCTCTATTGCCAGGCATCTTGTTTTCTTTTCGCATTTATCGCTTATTATCATTACGAATTGACTGTTGTTGTTGATGATGATGCGGCTGATGTTGCTGCTGCTCTTGTCCGTCGTTTATTGCCAACCGGGCAAACTTACATTAGCCAGAGAGCCAGAGATTTACGTTGAAAGCACTGGTGCTGGTGCTGCGACTGTTGTAAAATTTCATTTTGCGACATAAAATCCGAACGACACATATTTCATGCATTCGAATCTGAATCTGATGCTCGATGCGCGTAGCTAAATGAAAACGCACTCTGGTGGCGGTGCAGCAGCATTGATTATGAGTGAGCGAGTGTTTGTGTCGACGGATCTGTGGCTTTGTTTCTCGATGTGTCAAATTAAGTTTGTGCGATAGGAATGTATCAAAACCCATAAACCGGGCAATTTGTTAATGTATGGAAACTGTAATAAAAAGTGATTTTATAGCCTGGCGGTTTTTGATACGGGGGGAATTATTGAAATGAGTTCATGTTTTCGATTTGATTATTTATTATTTTCGTTGATATGTGGTTTATTTATGATGTGGTTTGTGGATATTTCGAGAGAGCGAGAGATATGTGCAATAAATTGAGGAAATGCCGCTGGATCAACACTCCTTAAGTGGATATTTTTGGGATTTTTTGCTAGTTTGTTTCTTTTTGAAGACACATTTTGTACGAAATTAAAGACATATATTGATAATGCGTCCGCATTTTGTTAGACGGATTGTTTTTGACTGAAAGTAAATTGTGGTTCTCATTCGTTTGGCAGATTAATGACTTAAAGAGTCCCAGAGTGTTTTGTTGAAAAATTGATGGGAAGACTTCTGAATACGGTCGTCGTGGGCCAGAAACCATGATAAAGGTAGTGTGCAGCCTTGTAATATATGTCAGCATTTCATTTGTAAATAAAGTTACATTTTATAAAATATTGTTGCAAAAGGGTCTCGAGGAAGGACAATATCCCAGTTCGAATCAAGTGTTTGATAAAGATTGACAGTCATGTTTAGGTGCGTCTGTCTCAGACTACCCGATGTGACCAAGCCCACTTTTGTTGCAATGTTGTTGTTGTAACCCCTAGGATTTGTATGTACAAGGGAAGAGATAAAAGAGAGAAAAGAAAAGATAATGAAAGAATGAGAAAATTAAAGACGACATCTAGACATCCACATCCAGTTCGAGAAATCTAGCTGCCTGGATTGGATGGGTCCACAGCGACTCCGGCGTCAGATCCGTCGGTGGTCTCTTTATCCTTCCCCATGTACTGCCAGCCAAAGCCTTTAGGATCTTATTCCTACTCCCTTGCCTTAGAGGCAATAATTTCAACATGTTTGCAAAAAACAAAATCAAATTATCGAAGGTAACACCTAGGATCTTGGGGTTCCTGGTTGTGGGGATGCTATGACCTCTGATGTTGATGTCCAGGTTGAGGTTTACCTCCTTAGTCCATGAAGTTAAGATCGTGGCCATTGATTTTGGGGCAGACAATTTCAAGTTTCTCCCTGAGTTCTGGGAGGTAGTTATTTGTCGCAATGTTGCTACGAACTCTGGCGCGAATAGTCAGAATCCATGGACTTATTATCATTGTTGATTGCTTTTGTATAATAACGTGGCTGCATAGTGCCAATACAAAATGGTTCCAATTATTTTCATTAGTACAAATTAATTTGACTCCATACCATGACAGGTTTTCTGGATTTAGGCTGATGCCATTTTCAAGGCTGCGTTGCCAAAAAAGTAAGGTAAAAGCAGACTTCGCCTTTTTTATTCAGACAGATATGCCAATACCGCCCATTTTTGGCACAACTATGCACATTGATGCTAGATGCACATGCACAAAATTTCAGCACTCTAAGTGTCATAGAACTGGCAATATTCAATAATAGGTATTAACTTCGTATGTGAGGTGCCACGCCCACTTTTCCAATACCGCCTATTTTTGTCAAAACTATGCCGACTAACAATTAGTGAACTTTCACAAAAATTCAAATTTTATAATTTCTACAATTTATAACTTTTACAATTATTAAAATTTATAATTTTTTATTATTTATAATTTTAAAATTTTTATAATTTTTATAATTTTTATAATTTTTATAATTTTTATAATTTTTATAATTTTTATAATTTTTATAATTTTTATAATTTTTATAATTTTTATAATTTTTATAATTTTTATAATTTTTATAATTTTTATAATTTTTATAATTTTTATAATTTTTATAATTTTTATAATTTTTATAATTTTTATAATTTTTATAATTTTTATAATTTTTATAATTTTTATAATTTTTATAATTTTTATAATTTTTATAATTTTTATAATTTTTATAATTTTTATAATTTTTATAATTTTTATAATTTTTATAATTTTTATAATTTTTATAATTTTTATAATTTTTATAATTTTTATAATTTTTATAATTTTTATAATTTTTATAATTTTTATAATTTTTATAATTTTTATAATTTTTATAATTTTTATAATTTTTATAATTTTTATAATTTTTATAATTTTTATAATTTTTATAATTTTTATAATTTTTAAAATTTTTATAATTTTAACAATTTATGATTTTTTAATCTATAATTTTTATAATTTATAATTTTTTAATTAAAAATTTTTATAGTTTATAAATTTTATAATTTCTACAATTAATAACTTTTACAATTATTAAAATTTATTATTATTTATAATTTTTATAATTTTTAAAATTTTTATAATTTTAACAATTTATGATTTTTAATCTATAATTTTTATAATTTATAATTTTTTAATTACAAATTTTTATAGTTTATAAATTTTATAAATTCTGCAATTTATAACTTTTACAATTATTAAAATTTATGATTTTTATAATTTATAATTTTTTAATATTTATAATTTTTTATAATTTTTATAATTTTTATAATTTTTATAATTTTTATAATTTTTATAATTTTTATAATTTTTATAATTTTTATAATTTTTATAATTTTTATAATTTTTATAATTTTTATAATTTTTATAATTTTTATAATTTTTATAATTTTTATAATTTTTATAATTTTTATAATTTTTATAATTTTTATAATTTTTATAATTTTTATAATTTTTATAATTTTTATAATTTTGATAATTTTTATAATTTTTTAAATTTTTATAATTTTAACAATTTATGGTTTTTAATCTATAATTTTTATAATTTATAATTTTTTAATTACAAATTTTTATAGTTTATAAATTTTATAATTTCTGCAATTTATAACTTTTACAATTATTAAAATTTATAATTTTTTAATATTTATATTTTTTTATTTTTTATAATTTTTATATTTTTTATAATTTTTATATTTTTAATATTTTTATAATTTTTATAATTTTTATAATTTTTAAAATTTTTATAATTTTTATAATTTTAACAATTTATGATTTTTAATCTATAATTTTCATAATTTATAATTTTTTAATTACAAATTTTTATAGTTTATAAATTTTATAATTTCTGCAATTTATAACTTTTACAATTATTAAAATTTATAATTTTTTAATATTTATAATTTTTATAATTTTTATATTTTTTATAATTTTTATAATTTTTATAATTTTTATAGTTTTTATAATTTTTATTTTTATAATACGTACGTATGTCTGCTGAAATTTGGCTCCCAAGTGGGTAAACTCAGTTGTTGAATCTATATTCTGGTCGTGAAGAGTAAGGGGTAGACGAATCAATCAGTTTGAGATCATCACCTTTGCTTTGGTGGTATTGATTTGAAGGCCATATCCACTGGCGGTTGATTCTATATCTTTATTTTGATTGGAATGTCGGTTTGTGGAATCATGAATGTGTTTCCACGAGGACAAAGCCAAAGGCCGCCGGGCGGATCACAGGTTGTGGATAGTGTAAAGTTAACTGCAAATAGAAACCTTAATTGTCTTTTCCTCTGGACCAGTGGCGACATAGGTCATATGAGGATTTATCGTCAAAGGCCGTCGCTGTTACCTAGGGAGGTCTACACCATGCCGGTGGCTCTGTTGGCTGTAACTATAGCGTACACGTCCGAAACGGGGATGATATACCAAACCGTCGATGTTAGATAAGTTGTGAAGTGGTTGTGCCACAATGTTGCCACATCTACTCCACGTCCCCACAGTTTCATTGACACAATGTGGATCATCTGATAATATGTATATATATGACAGTGTTCCGTTTAGAAAATCCATCAGTGATGGTAGAGAACGATTATTTACAGGAGACATATGCATATGGTTTCAACAAGACCTGCCATATAGCCCGACAAACAAATAAGATGAGGCTAGCAGCCCTGTGATCTATCGGCTACTATTGCGACTTGTTCTGCGCTCTCCAATGACTTACTTACTGATCGACAGTAAGGCTTTCGTAGGAATCGCTCTGCGGGGGCCTGTTTGGTGAGAGTAAGATCATTGCTCTAAATATATCCAATACCATTGATAGAGTCTTGCGCGGCCAATTGCTTTTGACAGTGACTTCTTTAGATTTATATCGAAATGTCACTATCCCATATTGAAATTTCTTTACAGCCTGCTCCCAAATCGCAGGTACAGCGCAAGCTCGGTGTGGAGTTGCATATTACAACCGGGTGCCATGACCCATAGAATGGAAGGAGCTTTAGATAGTGCTCCCACCTAAACAAGTTGGATATTATGCCCAAATACATAATCTCGGATTGGTACTCTTGTACGGCCAATGGTGTCAATATCTAATCGGATAGACTACCTAAATTCAAGAGCAGCCCAAGACTGCCGCACATCTCTACAGCAGATTGACGAGTGGTTACATATTTACCTAATTTGGATGCCAGGACTTAAGGACATCCCAGGGAACTGTAAAACTGACGAGGTTGTCAGATTGGGAACGACTCTATGTACCACAGGAATTTCCTTGCATAGGTACACCCCTGTTGGCTGCAGCTCAGGTGCTCGCGAACAGCAAGTTGGCGGACGTTGGCATGTGCAGAATCTCGAGTATTGTCTGGCCAAAGATTGATATGAAAAGGTCGAGCTACCTTCTTACACTTGAAAGATTTCAATTCAGATTCAGATTAGTTGCAGAATTAAATACTAATAGGTACAAATAACCAGAGGCTGGGCATCGAGTCCAACGACTTCTGAAGGAGCTATGGCGACGCACCGCTTCATACATTTGAGTGCAAATAACATAAAGAGTGCTCCTAGAGTGAACAAGCTTGGCATCGAGCATTTTCTGCACGCAATTAAGGCAAAAATTAAGTTTTATAGAAATTTGCCACGCCCTTCACATACCGCCCATATAACTTAAAATGATTTTTTTTGTTCCGTTCCGAATGTCTTGAAATTTAACACAGAGTTTACAATTGGTCATCTTCATTAAGAAATACTTTGCTTTTGCAGCTACATAAAAGGCTAAGGATTATCAGCTAACAACCCATTGCTCCTGGACTTGGAGTATCTCTAATCAAGAATATTCCTAGACTATGGTGCACCTCTGTAGGTGATGACTTAGCAGTTCGACATTAACATTCTTTGGATGTCATGGCATAGCATCATACAAGTGAAGATTCCCAGAGGAACGATCCTACAAGTTTCACCGGAAACTTTTACCGGTTTTCCTGGTAAAACCCTACATGTGAAGCTCGGGCAGTGGGCGACTTGACAGATGTATAGATATAGACACATCTAATACAGGAAAATCGAATGACCAAATTATGATATGAAGAGGTAGCTTCATTCACTTGAAAGATTTGAATTGTCGATGTCTTGTTAAACGAATCTTGTAGCAGCTGGGAAGACGATTAGTTTCTAAGAGAACATTCCAAGGGAAAGCATGCCAGTCCCTTCAGAGTGTTCCAAAACACTTAATTAAACATAAAATTTGGGGCTGGATACATGGACGCCAACAAGGGAATTACACATACTCCATATAAAGGGTGATTCATCTTGAGGTTTGATTTATAATGTAAAATAAAACACATAAACTTGAAAGTGATCTTAAAATTTTTAATATCGATTGAAAGAACAATTTATTGTTTGAAAAAGTTATCATGAAAATGTTGCCCATGACTACGAATGAGATGGTCCATTCGGAAGATCGAGATCCATACTAAAATACGCCATGTTGTGGAATACAAGAAGCCAGGCTGCTGAGAACGACAATGAATCGATTCGCCACAGTCTCTCAGCTACAGCTGCTATATTCTCTTCACTACGTGCTTTATGTAGTCTAACCGGTCGAGTATCATTCACTAATGTAAACTGGAACTCAAATTAGCGAATGGTCTTGGCAATAGTGGATTCAATAGGTCGCTTATGCGCACCATAAGTTCCTCGAATCGCAGGAAAAACTTTTCTCACAGAACGTCGTAATACAGTTGAACAATTTGCAGGCGCTGTTGTGCTGTGAGTCTTTCCATGATCACTTGCCAAACGATACTGAACAAAAATGACAAAGTAGTTTCATATGAGACATGCGTGATCTGTCAAAAAAGCCAATTGAAAATAAAACCTCACCATGAATCACCCTATGTTAGGCTGAGTCTCGAAAAATTTTAATTTTTTTATGTTACATTTTTGAATCATTTTATTTTTATGAATAATTAGCCCCTTGCACATTAAATATAAATATAATAAATATAAACGTTAATTCTTATCTTAGAATAACACATTATTGGACGTTTCGAGACAGTCTTTCAGGTTTTTCAAAGTGACAACTATCATCATTAAAAATCAAATCTCCATGGAGAGACCTAACATATATACGGGTTCCGTGACAGACTGATTGAATCATTAATCAGCGCCCAGACCAAAATTCGTATTAAGAAAAGATTTTTCGCAAATATATATTTGTTTTAAATGAAAAATCTTAAGTTTAATTTGCTTTCACAATTCCAAATAAAAAAATCTTGAATTCAAGCGAAAAATAAATCTTTAAATTTAAATTATTTTTTAAGATGTTTAAATGATGAAATTTTTTAATGTTGAAATTACAAAATTTATTTTTTATAATTTCGAAATGATTTAAAAAAAAATAATTTTTTTATTTAAAATTTTCTTAATTTCATTTGGAATAATTATTCCTGTTTCAATAGGTAATTGTGGCAAAAAGCCCCCTTGCCACAACCTCTCCAATTTCAATCGTGTGTCATGCTGCCGATTTCCCTTGTTTCCTCTCGACTCTTCAACTATTTGTGGCACTACATGGCACCTTTGTGGCACCACGAAAAATACTCTACTGGTACGGCAAATTCGAATGAATCGAAAAAAAAACAATTGCCATCAATACATTTTTGCAATCACACAAAAAGGGGGAAAACTTGTTGTTCAATCAATTTGCCAAAGACACGGTGACATGACGAAAATAGATGTGAAAAATGTCTGCAACAACAATGGGGCCAAAAACAACAACATTTGTTGTTGCAACAAACTAAAATCATGTAATTACACAACCCATCGTGTACTCGGCGTATGTAAAACACACCACATAACAATATGTACTAGGTATGTACGTCCGTCCGTGTTGTCTGCCCGTCCGTCCGTGCAGCCTGTCTATGCGATACAAAAACATCGAACAGCCATGTAATCGACCAATACAATTTTGTATTTTTACAACGAGCTACACAGTTAATTAAAATACTTTCGAGTGATTTATTTTTGGGGACCCGAAAAACAAAAAAACAAACAAAAAATCGGCAAATCCAACCGACAAGAAATTTAAATCGAATGAGAAACAACAACTAGAAAGAAATTGATTCGAAGAGATTTTGCAATTAAATGCAAATATGTTCACCTTAATGCCATCATTCTTGGCCGTTGAGGAATTTATGCGGTCGACAATAGTTTTTAGCCATTTTTAACACTTCGCTTGAAATCCGTCTCAACTTCACTTTAAGTCGACCAAACATGGTTGGCTGACGTGCTTGTTTGCATGACCAAGATTAGGACAACGACGAGTTACGTCCGCTCCTCTGGAGGTGTTAATGTGTAATTTCCAAGTGGGGGAAAAACAAACGCTTTGAATGTTGTGTCAACAAAAACAGAACAAAATTAACAAATAAACCGGCTAAAACAGGCAAACAATCATTACTTAACATTAGCCATAGTCTAGGAGCCGTCAAATCATTAAGATGGATAGGCTTACATTGTTCTGTGCACTCAGAGAAAAGTGGACAAGTTTGTAACACAGAGGAGTTAGTCATGATTTCGAGTACTTTCGAAATTAATGGAAGAGTACACATCGAAAAGACATTCTACTCGAACCGGTCAAAGCATCTCGTCTTGAAGCGACTGTTGATAAAAGTGAATCTGGAAGGACTCGCAGTGTTCGCGATGATGTTATTATCTTCTCTGGGGATGAAGATGACGCAGAGGAAGAACCGTCACGATCGATAGGAGCAAAACCCAGCGCTATGTGTACGCTGAAATAAATACCTAGGAAGTTATTTCATCAGTAACATAGAAGATATTGCAACCCGCACCATTTATGACCTTTTGGGATTCTCAAAAGGTCTAACTAGGATCAGGGGTGGCTGCTTAGGGACAAGGATGTAACCACACAGACAGATGACGGCTAACAAAGAAAGAGAGCCATACCACCAACAGTATACCGAATGCCTCTCGACTTAATTTTCTTACCTAGTCGTCAACCATTAAAAAAACACCCACTCATATTAAAACACACCCCCATTCCACCCTTATCCCCATACTTCCCTCACTCCTCATCTCTCCCTTATCTATCTCAAACACCACTTACTTCTTCCGAAAGCCCATCATTCCCTATCCCTCTCCTATATCAGGAAATAAAAGGATTTGCCCAATGGATCCAACTGGGTCTCCGAGTGTTCTTAAACCAAACCAAACCAAACCAAGAACCGTCACAGTCGACCAGACGGCGTTCCATGCAATTAACCATTTGAACATTTTGGGGAAAGACTAGAAGATGTTCCCTCACAAAGAGCAGTCAGTAAATCAGCTGCTAACCATCAATATCGTCTAAATAATGTTCCGACTTTCCTGAACCTCAACGACGCAGTGGGCCATTCTCGGTCTTTTCATTTGAACGGATACGTAAACTAATAAAATTGTGTGCTTCTCGATTACTATACTTATACTCTTAAAATCCCCCCAGAAGTGGACAACGTGGTTACTGTGACTGGTGAGCGGTATCATGATCTCTGATAAGCGAGTTTGCCGCTGGCACTTGCGGTTCCAATAGGAATATGCACACAGCTCGCGATCATGTTCAGTTTAACGCGGTTCTCGACGCGAAGACCTAAATCAATCTCGGTATACCATCATGTCAGGGGTCAGTTGTTAGGCGACGTCGAGGGTATGTTGTATTGGTGTCCATGGTTTAAGCCGAGGCCCATCTTAACCTCTATGGGTTGTAGTGCACTGTTGATGCGCAACTCCACATTAAGTCAAAACTCGCCCTGAGATTTTTGTATAAACCACAACCACCAAAAGCTCGTTCTCAGCTGGCAAGACTGATAGTAATAGAGTCCGGTCAGACCTCGCAACTGAAACTACTTCCAGTTGCCTGCAACCCAGAGTGGGTTATGGCTTAACAACGAAGTAACTCTTTTCCACTGCAGACTCACGGCTCGCAGGGCTACTCAACTCCCGGAATAACCTCTGAACCATAAACTAAAATCATGCAAAACGGTGTTGGATAATAACTTCCCGATTTGGGTAAGCTGTCGTTCGATAGAAGAAGACTAAAATACATTGCTAGGAATACTGGAAGCACTTTGAGGGCGTACTCGTGCGAATCAGGTACTTGCCGATTTGAGGGAAATGTTTCCGGTTCGCTCAATGTATCGTTGTTGTTGTAGTCTCTTAGGATTAGCATGTGTATGAGATTTGAAAAGAATGATAAGAAAAGAGAACGAAAATTATAGAAGACATCTTAGCATCAACATTCAGTTCGAGGAAACGAGCCGCCTCTGCTGGTTGAAGCCAGAGTGATGGTCAGAATTTTGCGGGCACGCAAAGATATGTCTCGTGATGTGTGGTGAGTGAACACATCTGTAACATTCATCCACAATTGCCGAGATCAAAAACGAGATGTAGCTGTTCTAGTACCTACAGATACCAGATCGGAGCTGTGTAAAACCAATCTAGTCTCTGCAGTGACCACACCAGGGACATTCGTCCGCGATTGTCGGGTTCAAACGCGAGATGTAGCTGTTCACGTACCTAGAGACTTCCGATCGGATCTGCGATAAAACCGATCCAGTCGCTCTAGATATTGCTCTCTCTTCGTATTGTAATGGGGTTGGAGTGACAACCAGAAAAAAGGGAAAACAACTTGATCCAAATAAAAAATATGTCCTTTCATTTTGACAAAATCACTCATATCAAACTGAAGTCCATACATGTTCGATGGGGATATCAGATAGTGACTAGTAAGTATTCCGAAACTATGATCGCCAAAACTCCATGCTACTGTCCTACTATTTTTGTGTACATCGTTTGCCTGTAACCAGGTGATTTCGATCTCAACGAGGCAGAGCTTGTGGATTCCGTCCTCTCTGATTATCCGTTTTGAATTTTGTGGACGAGTGGGTTATGGCATAACATTGGACGAAGTAACTCTCGCTGCCAAATCAAACTGCTGGCTCGCAGAGGTACTTTAATCGCTGAAGAGGCTGTGAACCATAAATATAAATATATTTAAGATGACGTTAGATCGCGAAAGAAAAAAAGCTAAATTGACATGGATGCCTAACATCGAAATTAAAACCTGGATTGCATCTAACCTGGAGAGTTCGATCCCCAGCAACGAGGAGTTTGGTGGGAGAGTGTGTTGTGGCTTGACGTAGAGCGAAAGAACCCTCTCTCTCCCATGCCGTCTCACAGGGCTGCTCTACTCGCTGGAGAGATGTTGAACCACGAAAAGATTATGAACCAGGACTCGCTCTAAAATCATATAGGACGATGCTTGAGAATATCTTTCTCAGACTGACAATCAGACGTTGGATAGCAGATAAGACAACCAAAATTGATTGCGATGCCTAAACTCTTGATTAAAATCAGAATTTGCCCTAACCTGGTTAATTCGATCTCAGCAGCATGACAGTAATGGAGGTGTTTGTTCATCATCTCCGTTGATACGTTTTGAAATTTTCGACCGAGTGGGTTATGGCATAACATAGGGCGAAGTAACCCTCGCTGCCAAATCACACTGCCGGTTCACAGGGGTACTTTACTCCCTGAAAAGGTTGTGAAGCATGAACCAGATCATTTAAGATGACATTAGTTTGCGGAAGAAAAAAGCTAAATTGACTGTGATGCCTAACATTAAGATTAAAACCTGGATTGCCTCTAACTTGAAGAGTTCGTTCCCCAGCAATGAGGCAATGCTGGAGGATTCTACCAACTCTGATGTTTTGTTTGGAGTTTGGTGGGAGAGTGTGTTGTGGTTTGACATAGAGCGAAAGAACTATCGCTGCCACTTCAAACTGCCGCCTCACAGGGCAGCTCTACTCGCTGAAGAGGCTGAGCCAGATCTTCCTCTAAAAGAATATCTTCCTCAAACCAACAAGCAGACGTTTGATAAAGAGGAAAACCCAATAAAATTAATTGCGATGCCCAAACTCTTGATTAAAATCGGAATTTTCCTCCAACCTGGTGAGTTTGATCACAGCAACGTGGTAGTGCTGGAGGATTCTACCAACTCTGACATAGACCGAAGTAAATCTTGCTGCGCACGGTTACTCTACTCCCTGAAGATGTTGTGAATCATGAATCAAGTCTTCCTCTATCATCGTGTAAGACGGTGCTTGAGAATAATTGATGTTGGATGGCGGAAGAAACAAGACCCTCTTTGAGGTCAGACTCTCGCAACTGTCACGAAAAGTGATTCGAGCACTTTCCGAATCACAATTCTTCAGATGAAGATAATTAAGGAGAAGTCATCACAATTTCTATTTGTGGCCGGACCTTAGAGGGATAAGAACACATAGCTTCGACCGAACGTTACTGCAAACTCAATAGGAATCTGGCGGATATTAATATGCACGCTGCCTTCTAAAGCGAAACGCATTGGCTTCAGTGATTCCCGTAGGGTATTGGTGGTAATTACTATAAAACCAACCTATCCTGGGATAGGTTGATATGGATATATCACAGAACTGGTCCCTAAGTGTGAATAAATTGTAAATGCTCTTGAGGTGCGTTCCCAGTAATGTCCTTTGAAACCTATTCCAATTCATATCCTTTGAGACTGATTCTCGGACATGTCTTTTGATGTATGGTGCAAGTCATATCCTCTGAGAACGGTTCCAGGTCGAATCCTTTAAGACCGATCCTAGGTCATGCCCAAGACATATCACAAGGGGTCAATTCACCCCCTCCAATGACAAACAATGTTAAAAGGGACACATGTGTACATTTGGGTTAGAACCAGGACCGGTCCTTACCCACCAGGGACCAGTTCTGGACTTGTCCTGCGACAGTTCATTTTCTTTGACGTCCTCTTTATCTAAGATTAATTGAAAATTAAGTGATTCCCCTGAAGTATGGATAGATTAAGTGCCCGTGTCCGATTTCTGATACAAGAACACACAATTCTCTTGAAGCTGCTAATGTCTGCAAAAATGTATCTTCTGCTGATGGTGAATGAACTCTTTCCCGTCATTGAGTCAGAACAGCAATGTCTCGCGTTTTGCGACTGCACAGTCTGAGTATTAATCGAGAGTTTTGTGAATCCCCAACATTGGCAACTAAATTTTTTGCCTTCGCAAAAATCTTTTAAGATTTTTACTCTAAGTGTACGTTCCAATCCCAAAAGAACATACTGGTACTTGTACCCATATGATAATCTCCATTGAAGTATGGATGGATGGATGGATGCTTGGACACTTGGATGGACCATTGGTTGGTTGGCTGTTTGCTTGCTGGCTTGGATGATGAGTGGTTGATGTTAGTGTCCAACATGTCAACCATCAATCTGACACATTACATTACGGGCCCCAAAAAGGAACACTAAACAACATTAAACATTATGAAGATCCAAGCAGTTGGTGTCGCTCGCTCGCTCTCTCTCTATGTGTGCGTCCATCCATCCGTCCGTCCGTCCAACCGTCTGTCTGTTTATGTATGGTCTACAGCATGTGGCAACCAATTATGCACTTCACTGGTGTTGCATTTTATTTGTTTGCTCACTTCAGCAGCAAATGTACATACTCATAAGTGTAGAGAAATGTCTAAAACAACAACAGCAACAACGAAGGACTGACTCTACACGGAGGACTGAATGACCACAACACATAACACGGTACGATGAAGTGGCCATAATGCCACATCGATGCATCCTCAAAATGCACTGCTGCACTGCACAAGACATTTGTTGTCTCAGCCAACACAGTGAGTGGAGTTTAGACCAAATAATGACACCGGACGAGTAAATGGACATGGGCCATCTTCATGCCACATCACACCGAACGGGTCGATAGTGGTGGCACTGTGTGCACATTTAGAGTGCTCATAGATTGGCTCAAAACAAAACAACGGCAGTCGTCTACGGTTGCATGCACGGTGGTAACAAATAAACAAACAAAGGTGGATGGAAATGGCAACAGACTTCCTTAGCTTTTATATATTTCTAAGCGAAACAAATGGAGGTTGATCTAACTACCACACATTATAGTGCATAATGTATTCATTTGTAGAAGAACAAAATACAAGACAGATGCATAGAAGTTTTCCAGGGCGGAGGGATCACAAATCCTGAACAAACGTAACTCGTGATCTAGTTCGAAAGGCATGCAAGTGCCAATCGCTACGAGTAATGGATAAAGATCACTGGAATAGATGAACTAGTGCATTCGAACGCAAAGAGGAGGAGGACCGAATCTATCATAGAAAGACCAAGTTGAAGAAAAACTATCGAAACTTGGAGTTACGCAGGCAAAATATTGATTCGCCTGGTATTTTATATTACGTCTGTTGGTAAATGACAATCTAATTTTCCTAGAATAACATCTATCCTTGTTCAACAATATCATTGCTTGCTAAATTATATTGGATCATCGGATGTGACGGGAAAACTGCAGGAAGTACAAAGGATTGAGAGTAACGCCGGCCTACATATTAACATCGGAAAGATCAAGATCCTACTCCTAAACACTACCAACGCCTCGAATTTCAAAATAAACTATATCGAGCTCGAAGACGTTAAATCCTTCATTTACTTGCGCAACAAGTCCACAAGTGGCTCATAACGAGATATTGCAAACCGCAACAGTTGCCTCTAGGCTTTCGAAGCCCTGCAACAGGAGTGGAAATCTCCCCAAACGTCGAAAAGTAGTGATCTTTACTATTTTTATACACTCCACGAGAGTATTATGTCTTTGTGCATTTGTTTGTAACACCCAAAAGGAAACGAGATGGACCCATTGTTAATTATACCGATCGTCTTAGAATCACTTTCTGAGTCGATTTAGCAATGTCCGTCTGTCTGTCTGTCCGTCCGTCCATCTATTCTGGTAATCACGATACAGGTCGCAATTGTAGACAGAACCAAATGAAACTTTGCACAAAGAAGTTTTTCGGGACAAGGACGAACGCTATTTAATTTGAAGAAAATCGGTTCAGATTTAGATATAGCCCCCATACGAATTTCACTCCCGATTTGACTCTTTTCACTCTAGATACCATATATTACAACAGATTTTCTTTAAAATTGGCAAAACATCTTATATTGTAACTAGAAACACCTGTGGTAAAAATGTGTTAGATCGGTTCAGATTTATATATAGCTCCCATACAAATTTCTCTCCCGATTTGACTTTTTCCGCTCTAGAGACCACATCGGTCAGATGGTGAATATCGGTCAGATCGGTTAAGATTTATATATAGCTCCCATACAAATTTCGCTCCCGATTTAACTTTTTCCGCTCTAGAAACCACATATTGTATCAGATTGTCTTCAGATTTGGTAAAACATCTTATATTCCCACTAGGAACTCCCATGGTGAATATCGGACAGATCGGTTCAGATTTATATATAGCTCCCATACAAATTTCGCTCCCGATTTGACTTTTTCCGCTCGAGAAACCACATAATGTATCAGATTGTCTTCAGATTTGGCAAAACATCTTATATTTAAACTAAGAACATCTATGGTTAAAATAGGTCAAATCGGTTCAGATTTAGATATAGCCCCAATACAAATGTCGTTCCCGATTTGACATTTTCCTCTGTAGAAACCACATATTGTACTCGATTTTCTTTAAATTTGGCACAACATCTTATAATCTTACTAGAAACACATATGCAGAAATTGGGTAAGATCGGTTCAGATTTAGATATAGCCTCCATATAAATGTCGCTCCCGATTTGACTTTTTCCGCTTTAAATGCCACATATTCTAATCGATTTTCTTTAAATTTGGCACAACATCTTATAATCTAACTAGAAACACCTGTGGCTAAAGCGGGCTAGATCGGTTCAGATTTAGATATAGGCCCCATACAAATGTCGCTCTCGATTTGAATTTTGCGCTCTAAAAACCATATGTATATTGTACCCGATTTTCTTTAAATTTGGGACAACGTCTTATAATCCAACTAGAAACACTATGCAGAAATTGGGTAAGATCGGTTCAGATTTAGATATAGCCCCCATACAAATGTCGCTCCAGATTGGACTTTTGCCGCTTTAAAAGCCACATATTGTAATCGATTTTCTTTAAATTTCGCACAACATCTTATAATCTGACTAAACAAAACTATGGTGAAAGTGGGTAAGATCGGTTCAGATTTAAATATAGCCCAAATTCCAATGTTGCTCCCATAAGTTTAACCGATTTTGGCCAAACTATACATTTTATATTTCACCTATTTCGTTCCAGGTTTCAATATATCCTCATACAAATGTCCTTTCCGATATAAAATTTTTTGTCAAACACATACATTTACAGGATACAAAAAACCTTCCCGTATTCACTTTTTCACCGAATTGAATTGTATGCGGATAGAAAGTGGAGTGTATCATAGAGTCGGCCCCGGCCGACTTTAGCCTTTCCTTACTGGTTCGACTCTGAACCATGGAACTCCTTACCCAACGTCCTTCAGGCGCTACAGGTCCCCGCTAGAAATAATGCAAATATTTTGGCCGAACGTCATCGCAGATACAGAATTATGGCCAACAACAGAGAAATATAGAGCACGAAGACTTTCAGTTCGTCACGTGCAGCATCATTTCCTTTACAGGTGGCTCAAGAGAATTTATTGCGAACTGCATCAAAAATGTAAACTAGGCTTTCGAATCCACTGAAAAAACAAACATATTTCGGGCCGATAGTCTTAGTTGCTAATGCCCTTATTGTATAAGTTCATTATAATTTTAATTGTAATAAATAATGAAATAAATAAAAAACAAGTAAGAAGGCGTTAAGTTCGGCCGGGCCGAATCTTATATACCCTCCACCACGGAGTGCATTCCACAGTATTACCAGCAGATTAAAGGATGTCGACTTTACATAGAAGCACAGTACCATATTACGAAAATTGTGATATTTTTATGGACATTACTATATTTGTTTACTATTTGCATCTATAATGTATACATAAGCGCACTGTTTAAAATCGACTACTATATATAAATAAAATGCTGTAATTGTGAAAGTGAACATGCGTAAATATTAGGCGATTGTCAGTTGCCATTAGAAACAAGCATTTTCAGATACAGACAAAGTGATAAGAAAAGTATAAATTTTTTTTTTTTTTCACTGAACCAACACTCAGGGGATGTCCCCTATAAATGCAGTGCATTGCGTTGGTAGAAGGAAGATAAGGTATTGGAAGGAGGAAAGAGGGAGTAGTGTCTGTTGACATCTGTTTTGAATCTCTGAATGTCGTAATTGGAGGGAAAGATATTTGCCGGAAGTCGATTCCACATACGGATAGTACGGGCGAAGAACGAATTTATTCTGTAATGTGTAGTGCGGTAGGTTGTCCAATCGACAACAAATGGGTGAGCGTTCCTGGAGAGTCGCGTATCTCTACCGAACGTTCTCACGGGCGGTATAAGATCACGAATTTCCGAAGAACAAACACCATGAAAGTATCGATAGAACAATGACACACAACCAACATTACGACGGTGTTCAAGGGAGACAATAGAATTGGATACCCTACCATCACCTATCAACACCATCGCCCTCCTCTGGACACGGTCAAGTAGCTCCAGTGATGAAGCTGGAGCACCCGACCATATATGGGAGTTGTATTCCATCTTTGGTCTGATGTAGGTAGTGTAGATATTGAGAAGATCAGAGGGTGTGAAATATTTCTTACATCTTTTTAAAAAGCCTAAACATTTGAAGGCATCTTTCGACACATCAAATACATGTTTTGTCCAACGAACATCACATTGTATTTTTATGCCAAGAACAACTAGATCATCTGATTGCTCAATATCTACACCGTTCATTAAAATCGACGACACCGTTGGATCAGTGAATCGCTTGTGAGACAACAAGGAGCACTGGGTCTTACGTGCATTAAAATCTACTCTATTCTCTCGACCCCATTCAGAAATGGCCATCAAATCCTGGCTAAGTGACTCATCCATCAATCGCCTTTTATCCTCAATTTCTTGACGACTTGGTCTATGATCGAATGAGTATGAATGACAGAGGTTGCTGTCATCCGCGAATGAGTATATTGGATTCACAGTCCGATCCAAGAGGTCGTCGATGAAAATAAGAAAAAGGGAGGGGGAAAGGACAGAGCCCTGTGGTACTCCTGCGGTTAACCTATGCTCGTCGGATGAGAACCCATCTACAACAACACATATAGTGCGATCTCTGAGGAAGCTCGATATAAATCGAGAGAAGTCACTACCAAAAGCGATAAGCTTTGATATGAGTGCGCCGTGCCAAACTCTATCAAAGGCCTTGGAGATATCTAGAGCAACGACCTTACTCTCACCAAGCTTGTGAATAGATCGATTCCATTTTTCGGATAGCAGTGTCATCAGGTCTCCCGTAGATCGATTCCTACGGAAGCCATACTGTCGATCATTAAGTAAGTCATTAGTTTCTAAATACCTCACAAGATGGTGGTTAACCATACTCTCCATAACCTTCGAAAGCGCTGAGCAAATCGCGATCGGTCGATAGTTAGCAGGATTGTTAGCCTCACCTTTTTTAGGGATGGGCTGGATGTTCGCAATCTTCCAACGCGCTGGGAAAACCCCTGCACGGTATGCAAGGTTGAAAAGATTACGAAGGGGACGGGCAAGCGTCGAAGAGCACTTACATAGGACAAGTGCTGAAATGCCATCCGGGCCTGGAGATTTATTTACGTCGAGATTTGCAAGAACCCTTTTAACTCCACGTGTTCGAAAAAATATCTGAGGCATGGAACTAGATACATTTTCGATCACGGGGAGTGGTTGATTGCTTTCCGGCAAGGATGAATTCCTTGCAAACATTTCAGCCAATAGGTTAGCTTTGTCAACCGGGTTAGTGAATATCTGGTCATCTTTAACAAGAGTTGGGATAGATGAGGAGTTATCCTTTACTCTTCTCACAAATGACCAAAAGCTCTTACTTCCCCTGGGAGAAGAAAGAACTTTGGCACGAAGACGTTGTTCGTACAGAAGCTTTTCACGTCTAAGTACCCTGGCACACATGGTTCTTGTCTGCTTGCGTAGCAGATCAGTTGTGGCATTTTTATTTAAACGCTATTTCCTGAATGCTTCCTCTTTGGATCTGACAGCAGCCTTGCATGTCTGGTTAAACCAACTTTTATTAGATGGTTTATCCGAAATAACTTTAATTGGAATAAATGACTTCATTCCAATCAAGATAATATTTTCAATCATTTCAGCCGCAGCATCTATATCGCCATTTAGAAAACAAAGTTTCCAATTGAAATGCTGGAAAAAGTTGTTGAGCTCGGCCCAACGTGCCTTTTCGTATAAATATATTGTCCGCTTTGGGGCTGCGGTCGAAGCGACACGAAGAGCGGAATACGAAAAGGATGCTGAAACAATGCAGTGATCCGAATTACCAAGAGGTGCTAGAACGTTAACTTCATACTTTTCAGGGTGTGATGTTAAGAAAAGATCAAGAATATTAGAGTGTTGCCCTTGGACACACGGAATGTGTGTCGGTTCATTCACTAGTTGCGTCAAATCATTATGCGCGGCAAAAAGCTCGGCGTATTGACCCTCCGGTGTTGAGTGACTCGAATGGGCAAGCCAAGAGGAATTATGGACATTGAAATCGCCAGCAACCACAATTTCACTGTCAGGATAGTCCTCTAAAATTTTTGTAATTGAATCGGAAAGGGCGTCAAAGCCATTTAGGGATACCTCCCTTTCCGCGTTTGGACTTCTATACACAAATCCGAAATGTAGTACGTGTGTTCCAATCTTGAATTTAACCCAAAGGGAGTTAAATTCTGGATTTTCAGAGTTTAAGTTATGCCGGCTCTGGAACACTATATCATTACGTACGTATACCAAAAGACCTCTGTGGGGGATAAAGAGGGATAGGGTGTGATACCCAGGAATGTGAAAATCCTGTGGATCAGAATCCTCACACACCTGGGTCTCACAAAGAGCAAAAACATCAGGCCGATGGAATTGTACATGAGCGTACACGGCAAAAAAATTCGCTCTCAGCCCTCGTACATTGGCAAATTGTACGAATTTCAAAAAATCCCTCTATTTTACGTGTTTCAGAGTTTCATGATTCTAGCTGTTGTCGTATCATTGATACCATATTTTAACCCATTTCTCCCGCTAAAACTTTTATTTTCTTTGTGGTGCTTCCAAGCTACAAGAGGAATGTCCGCAACAAATTTTAACAGTATGAAAATAAGAAATTTAATTAATAAGCCAAGGCTACCAATATTTGTATACTATGTATATATAATGGATATAATACTTCAATTCATAAAGTAAATATAAGAGAGCAATCATAAATACCCTAAATATTGGGGGATAGAGAGTGTATTTTCAGCTACAGTCGTTTGTTTTTTTTCAATAGTATAAATTTTGAAAATACCTTATCTCTCACGTACGCAGTATAAGACAACTTCATGATTCTGCCATTTTTTTTTGTCGTAAAAGCAACAAAATAAAGTAAGAATTTGGAAAAAAATATTTTACGTGGCTATGCAGTCAGAGGAATGTATACGCCGAATTCCATGATTCTATCAGCGGCCATTTTCTGGGTACCATTTTTATCCCCTTTTTCCAATTTTGCCCCCTCAAGAGTACGACTATCTAAAATCTCTTTATTTTACGTATCTACACAATTAGAGGGATGTACACACTGTATTTCATCATTCTAGCTGTATTCGTTTAGTTGGTACTATTTTTATCCCCTGTAGCCATTGTATCCCTTGAAAGTACGAATTTGGAAAAAAACGTTTTATTTTTCGTGTCTACGCAGTCAGAGGAATGTATACTCCGAATTTCATTATTCTAGCTGCTGTCATTTGGTAGGTACTATTTTTATCCCATTTTTCCATTTGAACCCCAAAAAGTACGAATTTTGGAAAGTTCTTTTATTTTACGTGTCTACGCAATCAGAGGAATGTATATATCGAATTTCATTATTCTAGGTGCAGCCGTTAGGTTGGTACTACTTTTATCCCCCTATCCCCATTTAACCCATTAAAAATACGAATTTAGAAAAAATACTTTTATATTATGTATCTACTCTATTAGAGGAATGTGAACGCCAAATTTCGTGTTTCTATCTGTTGTCGTTTGATAGGTACCATTTTTATCCCTTTTTGTCCCATTTCGGCCCCTGCAAATAAAAATCACTCTATGGTGCCCTTATATGCTATAATGTTCAAAAAACAGGCAGAAATACTCTAAATATTAGGCTATGTTGTTTTTATACACTCCACGAGAGTATTATGGCTTTGTGCATTTGTTTGTAACACCCAAAAGGAAGCGGGGTAGACCCATTGTTAAGTATACCGATCGACTTAGAATCACTTTCTGAGTCGATTTAGCAATGTCCGTCTGTCCGTCTGTCTGTCCGTCTGTCTGTCCATCTATTGTTGTAATCAAACTACAGGTCGCAATTATAGTCCGATCTTAACAAAAATTGGCACAAGTAAGTTTTGTGGATCAAGGACGAACGCTATTTAATTTGGGGCAAATCGGTTCAGATTTAGATATAGCCCCCATACAAATGTCGTTCCCGATCTTATAATCGAACTAGAGACACCTATGCAAAAATTCGATAAGATCGGTTCAGATTTAGATATAGCCCCCATACAAATGTCGCTCCCGATTTGACATTTTCCGCTCTAGAAACGACATATTGTACCCGATTTTCTTTAAATTTGACACAACATCTTACAATCCAACTAGAAACACCTATGCAGAAATTCGGTAAGATCGGTTCAGATTTAGATATAGCCCCCATACAAATGTCGCTCCCGATTTGACATTTTCCGCTCTAGAAACCACATATTATACTCGATTTTCTTTAAATTTGGCACAACATCTTATAATCCAATTAGAAACACCTATGCAGAAATAAGATAAGATCGGTTCAGATTTAGATATAGCCCCCACACAAATGTCGCTACCGATTTGACATTTTCCGCTGTAGAAACTACATATTGTAACCGATTTTCTTTAAATTTGGCACAACATCTTATAATCCAACTAGAAACACCTATGCAGAAAGTGGGTAAGATCGGTTCAGATTTAGATATAGCCCCCATACAAATGTCGCTCCCCATTTGATATTTTCTACTCTAGAAACCACCTATTGTACCCGATTTTCTTTAAATTTGGCACAACATCTTATAATCCAACTATAAATACCTATGCAAAAATTGGGTAAGATCGGTTCAGATTTAGATATAGCCCCCAAACAAATGTGGCTCCCGATTTGACTTTTGCCGCTTTAGAAACCACATATTGTACTCGATTTTTCTTTAAATTTGGAACAACAGCTTATAATCCAAGTAAAAAACCTATGGTGAAAGTGGCTAAGATCGGTTCAGATTTAGATATAGCGCAAATACAAATGTTGCTCCCAAATGTTTAACCGATTTTTGCCAATCTATACATATTATATTTCACCTATTTCGTTCCAGATTTCAATATACCCCCATACAAATGTCCTTTCCGATTTAACATTTTTTGTCAAACACACACATTTACAGGATGCAAATATCCTGCCCGTTTTCACTTTTTCACCGAATTAAATTGTATTCGGATAGAAAGTGGAGTGTATCATAGAGTCGGCCCCGCCCGACTTTAGCCTTTCCTTACTTGTTTTTTTTTCAGTCCTTGTGAGGGAAAAATTTTTCCCTCTGGGCCGATTTCGTCCACTTTCAATCCCAACCGATCTGCAACCATAAGACACATTTAGGAAAAATTTGAACCTCCTAGCTCATTTCGTTCGGCCGCTATCGTGCTTTCAACAGACAGACGGACATGGCTATATCGTCTTAGAATTTTACCACCACCCAGAATATATATACTTTATGGGGTCTCCGATGAATATTTCAAGGTGTTACAAACGGAATGACAAAGTGAATATACCCCCATCCTGGAGGTGGAGGGTATAAAAAAACATAAACTGGTCTCTACAAAAATAATGCAAATATTTTGACCGAACGTCATCTCAGAGTCGGAATTATGGACAAGCGAAAAGGAAATTGAGTTGGTCGGCTATATCATAAGGAGATCGCATAATTATATAGAGAAAATGTCAATATCGTGAACTCCTTAAGACACTAGAAGAAGAGATAGCCCTGGTAATATCTAAAGCAGACAAATATTTTAAATTAGAATCGGCTATAAAAGATGAAGAACTGACTATTTTTTTTAACTTCTGGTTTTACTGGAAAAGTTGATCTTTGTCATTTAATAATAATGATCTTTGTCATAATACAGGGTATTCCAACAAGAGGTGTTATTTTGGCATTCAAAGAAAAATGCCATTTTTTTGAGATAAATGATCGGATGTTTATTTCATAATAAAGACGAAGGTATGTCGTTAATAATGAAAAACAACATCAGCCAAATGGCCACCACGACCACGCTTACAGGACCATATCCTTTTTATGAAATTTTCCATAACCAAATCGCAAAGTGGTTGCCCTATGTCCTCGATAGCCTCACGAATTCTATCTTGAAGGTCTTGAATCGACGCTGGGCTGTTGGCGTAGACCTTATCTTTCACGTGAAAGAATAAAAGCTTCAAAAGTGGCAGCTACCGAAATAACGAGTGATTCAAAATAACACCTCTTGTTGGAGAATCCTGTATAATTCATATGGCTACCACGACTGGCTTGCAGTACCTCATCCGATCAATCCAATTTTGCAGTACATTTTTGATTGTTCCGGCTCGAACTTTATGTTTATGTTTCAACGCTTCAATTGTCTCTGGATGGTTTGCGTAATTTTTTTCTTCTTGGCTCCCCACAGAAAATAATCCAAACGGCTCAAATCATAGCTCCGAGGCGGCCATTTGACGTCACAATTTCCGCTGATTATTCGATTTTGAAACACAGGACATAAAATATCAATAGTCACGCGTGTGGCAATTTTGCTTATTGACGTAGCCACCGAGATGAAAATGAGCTTCATCTGAAAACACGATTTTTCGGTAGAATTCTTCATCTGCTGCCATGCAATCTGCTGCTCATTGGGCGAAGCGAAAACGCATCGGACGCGTCCCATTTTGTAAATGTCAAACATAAACCTGAAAATAAAAATCAAAATTAATGCTCTGCTACATTTCAAAGTCAATGTAATCTGTAGTTGAAATTTAAAATTTTAAATGGACCACCCTGTACAAGCGAAAGCTGGCTTAGTGGTAACGAAAGCGAAAGCTGGCTTAATACCCCCAAACATTCCATTGTTTGTTTGGGACCACTGTGTTCTGATGATGTGGTTGGTAGTCGTGGTAATATGGGTGCAGTTGTGGTAGTAGTAGCCATAGTAGTTGACTTATGTTTTAGTTCTACATAATAACTGCATGTTTCTCAAATTAACCGGGTGCCACAATGACAAGCAACATGTACGGCTATGTTAGGCAGTGAGTGTGCTGCTGCTGCTGCAGCTCGTATACATTGACACATTGTGGCATTGGCCACTCCTTATTGTTACTGGAGACAAGAGACCACAGACCCGACCTACTGTTATACTTGCTACTACAACTACTACTACCACAGCAGGCAGTGTGCTGCAGTCTTGCTCCTCTTCACTTCACTTGGATAGACGAGTACACATCCGTATCCTGTTCTTGCAGTCAGTGAGCACTGTGCAGTGTTGCAGTTTGTACGAGAACGTGTTGCCATCTTACATTACAAAATGCATTTATGCTTGTGGCTGGCTGGCTGTGTTGCCTATTTTACACCTATTTGTCCGGCCAAGAGTTGACTCTGTTTCGCTTCCACTGTGGCAGTGGCAAGACCAAGCACTGTCCCGGTTAATTTGTGGTCGATGATATTGTGGTAGTGGTGCTGCAACACCATCATCATCATCATGGTGCTGTGCGCTGTGTGTCCGACACATAAATGTTGTGTTTCCATTTATGCCGCATTTGACAAAAGATGCAACATTTTTGTATGGTAATGCAGGTTAAATTGTTTTGCGATGCCGCAGGTATTTTATTCGTTGCATATTCATAGATATGTTGGTGTCGTCGTTGTTGTTTTTGATCTGGTTGTTGCATGAGGTAGAGGTGGTTAGTAAAGCTGTTGCTGTTGCATGCTGTGTGTTGCAAGCAAACATTATTGTTTATTTGGTGTTTTAACAAATGTTGTGGTATGTTGCCATTACGCTCAAGTGGAGAAACATATTCTTTTGGAATTGGAATGAGCATTTACTGTGAGAGCAGTTGGTTATGAAGGTGACTTTATGGTGGCAGTCGCAAGAAAAATACCTCCAAGTGGTAGTTTATGGTTGCTTTGATTTTCCATTTATAAGCACCCAGTTATGATCGAATATGGTAGTTGCACGGTGCACAAGTTTACAAAGTAACGATGAAATCAATGGACCCATTGTGCTGAAACAGAAATCTATCGCATCAACTGCACTTGTCCACAAGGAAATTTGCGAAAAAATGACAGCAAAAAACATCAGAAGTATTTCTAAAGAGAAAACTTTTTAATCGCATCCTAAGATCCCAATGTGCATTTCCAAAAGATTTGATAGTATCCAGTAACATTTTATGATTAGCATTTTCTCAAGTGATTGCGAACGAATTTTTCGTATGGATTCACCGCTTTGATCTAGAAAAAACATCCAGGAGAAAATGGAAATGGATCGGATATATATTTAGAAAATGATCAAAAGAAATATTACGCCAAGCTCTATATTGGTATCCAGAAGAAAATAGAAGTATAGGTAAGCCAAGAAATGGCTCATCCTACTAAAATTATATTTATACACTTCACGAGAGTATTATGTCTTTGTGCATTTGTTTGTAACACCCAAAAGGAAACGAGTTAGACCCATCGTTTATTGTACAGATCGGCTTAGAATCACTTTCTGAGTCGATTTAGCAATGTCCGTCTGTCCATCTATTGTTGTAATCAAATTACAGGTCGCAATTATAGTCCAATCTTAACAAAAATTGGCACAAATAAGTTTTGTGGATCAAGGACGAACGCTATCTAATTTGAAGTAAGTCGGTTCAGATTTAGATATAACCCCCATACAAATGTCGCTCCCGATTTGACTTTTTGAGCTCTAGAAACCACATATTTCACTCGATTTGCTTCAAATTTGGCATAGTACCCTACAATTGAAGTTGAAAATGCTATGGTGAAAGTGGGTCAGATCGGTTCAGATTTAGATATAGACCCCATACAATTGTCGCTTTCAATTTGACTTTTTCCGCTCTAGAAACCACATATTTCACTCGATTTTCTTTAAATTTGGAACAACATCTTATAATTCAACTAAAAACACCCATCGTGAATGTGGGTAAGATCGGTTCAGATTTAGATATAAATTTTTATATATATATATAAATGTTGCTCCCAAATGTTTAACCGATTTAGGCCAAACTTTACTTATTATATTTCATCTATAAACATACATGGCGAAAACGGGACACATCGTTCCATATTTCAATATACCCCCCCATGCAGATGTCCTTTCCGATTTAAAATTTTTTGTCAAACACATACATTTACAGGATACAAAAATCCTTCCCGATTTCACTTTTTTACAGAATTGAATTGTATTGAGATAGGAAGTGGAGTGTATCATATAGTCGGCTCCGTCCGACTTTAGCCTTTCCTTACTTGTTTTTTTATAAATTTTTGGTCCCTGTATGGGAAATATTAGTAGTCTTAACCGCTTTTGGTTTCATTTGAAATCCAATCTGATATACGACTAAGCAGGATGATACTGGCAGAAAAGATATTTGCCGGAAGTCGATTACATATACGAGTTGCACGATGCGTGTTGCGGCCAGCTGTCCAATCGACAACAAATGGTTCTTTGAAAGTCGTATCTCTACCGAACGTCCTCACATCCGGGATGAGATAGCGAATATCCGAAGGACAAACACCATAAACGTATAAATAAAACAACGACATGCATCCCATAATCAAGGCAGACAATACAGGGTGGTGCAGAATGGTTAAAATGGTTTAAAACTTTTTTGTTTATGCGATTATTGTAATTTTTTTTATTGGGTAATTTTTTCCAATTAGCTTTGTCTGGTAGTCTGTCGATCTGTTCGATCGTGTAATAACTCATAATTAATTCCCCAAGTTTCACAAAATTTGGAAAAAAAAAGAATAATAATTAAAAAAGTTATAAAGAATTCAAACCATATGGCTCATTCTGCGCCACCCTTTATAATTAGATATCCTATTGTGACATATCAACACCATCGCCCTCGTCTGAACATGGCCAAGTAGCTCCATGGAAGATCTTGGAGCACCCGACCATATATGGGAGTTATATTCCATCTTATGTCTGATGTAGGTAGTGCAGATATTGAGAAGATCAGAAGGAGTGAAGTATTTCTTACACCGCTTTTACAATCCTAGACACTTGACTCATCAATAGACAGCGGATTTTTATGCAAATCCCATTTTTAATCGATGTTGGAATAAAATATGCAAATCGCCGTGCAAAAAATGCTAACATAAAATTGGCTGTACCGATTTTATAAAAATTTTTATAATGAAAAAAAAAAAAAACATTTATATTAAGCCAGCATTCAATTATAACCATCCGTCCAAAATATGATTTTGCATAAAAATCCGCTGTCTACTCATCAAATACATGTTGTGTCCAATGTAATTTCCTGTCCATAATATCAAGAGTGTCCGATTGCTCAATATCAACACCATTCATAGAAATCGACGAGACATTTGGGTCATTAATAAGCTTGTGAGACAACAAGGTACACAGGGTCTTACATTAAAGTCTACTCTATCTACTCGACCCCATATGGAAATGGCCTGGCTGAGTGACTAATCCATCAATCGCCGCAATTTCTTGAACACTTGGTCTATGATCGAATGATCATGAATGACAGGGATTATTGTCATCCGAAAATGAGTAGATTGGATTCGAAGTCTGATCGAAGCCCCATAAAAATGTATATTGACGTCAAAATTCATGATCAAGGCGGCCAATTGACGTCGCCAAAACGTGAAATTACGCTTTCTGGAAATTTCTCGTCCAGTAAACCCAAATTCGGTCGTGTTGAGTGGATCATGGTACCCTCATGTTGAAACCACATATTGTCAAGTTCTAATGAATGTTATTGATTTTTTTCTACCGTGTTTGATTTTATACAATCCGTAACATCCCGGATCAAATCAAGGACTGGTTGATTGGCTGCTTTTTGGCTTCAATTTGGTCAATGACTCATCAGCACTGCGATCATTCTTCATAAGTTCCTTCTATTTTGAACAAGGACACAAGGCGATCTTAAAAATGTACATCCTATTCTCAATTCAATACCAACCTGCTATTTCTAAACCTATCCTAATCCACTCCCCTCGTAAAGTTTCGCCTGATGCCCAATTTTCTCTTATTGCGGATCTATGTTGTCGTGCATTAAGATACGTGTCGATTATTGATATTTGAACCTCTTAACGTTACTTAGATAATGACTGCGTAAAAGTTTTACATTTATTACACATACACTCATAAAACTATATCAAAAAGCACAAATTGAAATAAATTTGATTTATCCGCGCTCTTGCAGAGACCCCCCCCCCTACCCAACCTTCCCACCAGCTCTAATGACTGGAACGTTTGCTCTCCCTCAGGCCTCTACTACAAATCCAATCCAGGCATACGAGTACATCTGATACAGGTTTTCCCCGACTGTTTTCACCTTATCCACGGGACGATGTTGTTGTCGTCGCTGGTTCGTTTGCATGTTATCGTGGAACATTTCTTATCCCAAAAGTATAAACGTTGTTTGTGGACAAGAAGCCGTTTTTACAATGGTCATAAACAGAAACAAAACATAAATTTATAGTGTTCTTACCTTTTATTAACAACCACATAAAAAAAGCGACCAACAACAAGACACACACGCACGCACACACACTCAGAGTCACTCGCAGAGGTACACACACGCAAAAATGCTCGTAACACCGATAAACCGATGTCTACGAATGTAGTCTACTTAACAAAACACGGCCTAAAACAAGTGGTCTACAAAAGAACATCCTGCAGCCATAAAATACCACTGCACAGTGGTTGCAAACGATAAAAATAAAATAATTGAAGGAGAAAAGTTTTGGAGAATAGAAACTGGACGCAAACTTCAAAGAAGTTACACCTGAAACGTCAGAATAAAAATCCGTCAAAGTTCGGGCATAATGTTTCAACTCATCGAGAAGTGCTTCAACTCATCCAGAGTTTCTTCTACTCATTCAGAGTTGCCTAAACTCATCCTGAGTGGCTTCAACTCATCCAGATTTGCTTCAATAATGCCAGAGTTGCTGAAAGTCATCCAGAGTGGCTTCAACTCATCCAGAGCGACTTCAACTCTTTCCGAGTGGCTTCAACTCATCCAGAGCGGCTTCAACTCATCCAGAGCGGCTTCAACTCATCCCGAGTGGCTTCAACTCATCCAGACTTGCTTGAACTCATCCAGAGCTGCTTGAACTCATCCAGAGCTGCTTGAACTCATCCAGAGTTGCTTCAACTCGCCCAGAGATGCTTCAACTCATCCAGAGTTGCTTCAACTCATCCAGAGGTGTTTCAACTCATCCAAAGATGCTTCAACTCCCCCAGAAGTGCTTCAAGTCATCCAGAGTTGCTTCAACTCTTCCAAAGTTCCATCAACTCATCCAGAGTTGCTTTAACTCATCTAGAGGTGTTTCAACTCATCCAAAAATGCTTTAATTCACCCAGAGTGGCTTCAACTCATCCAGAGCGACTTCAACTTATCCAGAGTGGCATCAACTTATCCAGACCGGCTTCAACTCATCCAGTGCGGCTTCAACTCATCCAGAGTTGCTTCAACTCATCCAGAGTTGATTCAACTCATCCAGAGTTGCTTCAACTCATCCAGAGTTGATTCAACTCATCCAGAGTTGCTTCAACTCATCCAGAGTTGCTTCAACTCCCCCAGGGGTGCTTCAAGTCATCCAGAGTTCCTTCAACTCATCCAGAGGTGTTTCAACTCATCCAAAGATGCTTCAATTCACCCAGAGTGGCTTCAACTCATCCAGAGCGACTTCAACTCATTCCGAGTGGCTTCAACTCATCCAGAGCGGCTTTAACTCATCCAGAGCGGCTTCAACTCATCCCGAGTGGCTTCAACTCATCCAGAGTTCCTTGAATTCATCCAGAGCTGCTTGAACTCATCCAGAGTTGCTTCAACTCGCCAGAGATGCTTCAACTCATCCATAGTTCCTTCAACTCATCCAGAGTTGCTTTAACTCACCCAGAGGTGTTTCAACTCATCCCAAGATGCTTCAATTCACCCAGAGTGGCTTCAACTCATCCATAGAGACTTCAACTCATTCCGAGTGGCTTCAACTCATCCAGAGCGTCTTCAACTCATCCAGAGCGGCTTCAACTCATCCAGAGGTGCCTCAACTCACCCAGAGGTGCTTCAATTCGCCCAGAGGTGCTTCAAACATCAAGAGTTGCTTTAAATCATTTAGAGTGGCTTCAACTCGCCCAGAGATGCTTCAACTCATCCAGAGGTGATTCAACTCATCCAGAGTTGATTCAACTCATCCAGAGGTGGTTCAACTATTCCAGAGTTGCTTCAACTCGCCCAGAGTTGCTACAATTCATTCTGAATTGCTTCAACTCATCCCGAGTTTCCGCAACTCATCTAGAGTTGCTTCATCTCACCCAGAGTTGATCGTGGATGGTCAAAATTTAAATTTACTTAATTTCTAAATCACTGTGCGGCGGCAAGTACATTCATTCATCCTCATACCGCCTTTTTCCCCGTCCATCCTTCCATCCGTCCAACCGTTCTTCCTTCTTAGCTGGTTGATCGCTCGCAAAGAATTCCTCTTCATTTAAATGGCGGCGGGACCTTTAATGATATTCGGCATCAGATGATTATGAATGCAAATGAGTCGCAACGACAAAATGGACCCCGAAAAAAGTTGTAGTCGCGGAAACACCAGGAACAGCAACAACGACAGCACCAACCTGAACACGGAACGAAATGAAAGAAGGAACTGAACTGTCCATTCAGATGAAAGGGATTTCATGTCGAACCTGAAATTAAGTGCAATCATTAGTTGATCGCTGTTGTTGTTGCTGGTGCTATTTTGGCCTGTTGTGGCCATGGCCATGGTTCGCTGTCCGGGCGGATTGTGGAGTATGCAAAGTGTGGCCATTACTGCAAGTGGCTTTCGGAGCAATCGTGTCGTTGTGTTTCTCCTCGTTTTTTTTTAGCGCGCATTTGGTCTTTGGCGGCCAAAGATGAAAGGCTCTGATTTGGCTCTCTTCTTGGCCGATGAACACAACGACATCTTTGAATGCATCGCAGCACAAGAGGAACGTAATCAATTTAAGATCTTTTTGGGACAATAAACATTGATATACATATGAGATAAATGGAATTTTCATTATTGGCCATTCTGCTTTTATTTCTTTGGCTTTTTGTTTGCGATGGGAACATTAAATTAAAATCATTAAAAATATATTTATTTTTATTCTCGGTTTTGTGGTGGTGTCCTTTGTAGTAGTCCTCCAGTTGTTGTTTACAGGTGTACGAAAAGTTATTGCACAGATTGCTTCCCAAGGCAATTGTGAATGGTGTAGAAGTCAGTCCTCAAACGAAGTGTATTAAAATGGATCTTCCCGTTCGCTAATCATAATTGGGGCCATGGGTCCGAATATCACCAAGGTTCTAGTTCAACAAATTCCAAAGAAAGCAGCGCCAGAACAAGAGATTAGACGAACTGAAATGGATTTGTGTTCCGACCTGTTTGAACCACAGTTGGGATGTCCTGTTAGTTCTGTACCACTCATCAGTAACATCAACCGTGTTACCGAACTCCAAAAATATGACATCCCCAGCGTAAATAACGCACCATGAAGTGAGTGGATGTTAAGTTTCGTAGGGAATGTGTGAGTTTTCTCAGTTTCCCAAGAGTGCAACTTTCGTTTGACCTAGATTGACCTCGAAGTCGGTATTGTCAGTCTGCAATAGTCATGTTGTTGTTTTTTTTTCAATGAACCAACACTCAGGGGATGTCCCCTATATATGCAGTGCATTGCGTTGGCGGAAGGAAGATCAGGTATTGGAAGGAGGAAAGAGGGAGTAGTGACCGTTGACATCTGTTTTCAATCTCTGAATGTCGTAATTGGAGGGAAAGATATTTTCCGGAAGTCGATTCCACATACGGATAGTACGGGCGAAGAACGAATTTATTCTGTAATGAGTAGTGCGGCAGGTTGTCCAATCGACAACAAATGGGTGAGCGTTCCTGGAGAGTCACCGGCGGTATAAGATCACGAATTCCCGAAGAATAAACACCATCAAAGTATAGATAGAACAATGACACACAACCAACATTACGATGGCGTTCAAGGTAGACAATAGAATTGGATATCCTACTGTCACCTATCAACACCATCGCCCTCCTCTGGACACGGTCAAGTAGCTCCAGTGATGAAGCTGGAGCACCCGACCATATATGGGAGTTGTATTCCATCTTTGGTCTGATGTAAGTAGTTTAGATATTGAGAAGATCAGAGGGTGTGAAATATTTCTTTGAATGCTTCTTTCGACACATCAAATACATGTTTTGTCCATCGAACATCACGTTGTATTTTCATGCCAAGAACATCGAGAGCATCTGATTGCTCAATATCTACACCGTTCATTAAAATCGACGACACCGTTGGATCAGTGTATCGCTTCTGAGACAACAAGGAGCACTGGGTCTTACGTGGGTCTATAGGAATGTTAAAAAAACACATAAAATTCAGAAAAATGCATGAAATCTTTATTTGAATCGATAGTACGGTCCATATAATTTAATGTTTGAAGATTATTTCATGCAAATGTTGACCTTGACTGCGTTCCAGACAATTGCTGGCACGGAGAATCCAAGTCTGACGAAATAAAGAGTGAGAAGAATCGGTTAACGTGGAAATACCCCTTTTTTGTAAAAGGTTTTCTGCTATTGACGAAAACATCACTTTTAGAGGTTATGTAAAATCGATTTCGCTACGCGAAGGTTTGTGGGCGTACGGTCATAACGCCTAAAGCCGTCTGTGGATATTCCCCATAGGAGAAAATCTTTAATCCCGGAAGAAGGCCGGCAACGCAGAAAACTTTTACTTTGCGTAGTCGGCTTTGGACATACCCCATAGGAAAAATCTTTAATCCCGGCCGAAGGGATTGCGTAATCGCAAAGTAAAAGACATACCTCATAGTAGAAAATTGTTAATCCCGGCCGAAGGCCGGCACTACTGAAAGTCTTTATTTTGCGTAGCCGACTTTCGACATACCCCATAGGAGAAAATCTTTAATTTTACGAAAATGCCATAAAGCCCAAAAGAAGGTCATAAAGCCCAAACTTCGCGTCATAAAGCGCAAAGAAATTTGTTGGGCTTCCTGACATTTTGATTGGGCGTTGTGACGTTTGTATTGCCCAAATTTGGACGATGTCCCGATTATTGGGCTATATGACATTTATCGATTTGGGCGTTATGACCGTACGCCTATTTTGTGGGAAGTCATAAAACAATCCAAGCTTTCATTTTAGGTGCGGATATGTGAGATATTTGGGGAATATTATTGCTTTCTTTAGATAATTTAAATGAGCACACATCGGTTTTCACAAAGATTTTGTATTCCACGGAATCAATATGTAAACAATAAGGTATTCTGAAGAACAAGTTATATAACAGGTTTCACTTTATCGGTTCTTTGGAACCATTAGTAGAACGGGTAGTTGTTAACATGGAACCTTTTCGAGAATACATAATGTTTGGAACAGGTTGCAAAATATTTTCCTGGGATGTATCTTTGGCTGAGTCGTCCATACACATAAGAAAAATTTTCCTTCAACCACGTAAATAACCTTTTGTTGTAAGTGGCGTCATTTTTCGTCGGTTTTTTTGGGAATTATGCGAAAAGCATTGATTCACGAGTGTTTAAAACCACAAAAAGTTACCTTATAATTTGACCAATCTATTATTCGAAGAGAAAAATAGAAATTTGTATTTAAAGTTCTTTCAAGAGTCTATTAATTGCAACATAAAAATGATACAGGAAAAATCTGTTTTTATGGGTGTTTTCAGGAGCGTTTAGCTCATAGTGATCAGTAATATATACTTAGCAATTTTCTGCCTTCTAGCACTAAAAGCTCTTTTGCCACGCCCCCACCGCACAGAAAATGAAAATCCAAAATCCGGCATCATATTTATCTTTCTCGTGGTCGGTAATATGTAGTTCCAATGTTCAGCCTTCAGCCTCCTCAATAACACTTTTGCCACGCCCTTCCCCCCCGCCCACAGAGCAAATTTGCATTTATAATACCATGTAATAACACCAGCGAAGCTCTTCTAAAAGTCAAAGATAGAAGTAAACAACTACTTTCTGTACTTTCTCAACACGATTAATATGTACTGAAGCATATTTCATTGGCACTCACTTGTTTGAACATTTCGTTCATCAAATTTATAAAAATGTTGTTAAATCTTAAATTAAAAACAAGCAAGTTCGGCCGGGCCGAATCGTATATACCCTCCATTACGGAGTGCATTCCACAGTATTACCAGCAGATTAAAGGATGTCGACTTTACATAGAAGCACAGTACCATATTACGAAAATTGTGATATTTTTATGCACATTACTATATTTGTTTACTATTTCAAACTATAATGTATACTTGTGCGCACTGTTTAAAATCGACTACTATGTATAAATAAAATGGTGAAATTGTGAAAGTTGACATGCCTAAATATTAGGCGATTGTCAGTCGCCATTAGAAAGAAGCATTTTCAGATACAGACAAAGTGATAAGAAAAGTATAAATTTTAAAGATATCTCCTTTCTCCCAATTCTCCGCCCAAATGTACAAATTTCGAAAAACCCCTTTTTCGAGTATTCATAGTCAGAATGTATACACCGAATTTCATGATTTCAACTTCTGCGGTTTGGTAGGTCCCATTTTTATCCCTTTTTTAATCATATCCCTTAAAATTACGAATTTCGAAAAATCCCTCTATTTTACGTGTCTATGCAATTAAAGGGATGTACACACTGAATTTCATCATTCCAGCTGTATTCGTTTAGTTTGTACTAGTTTTATCCCCTGTAGCCATTGTATCCCTTGAAAGTACGAATTTTGGAAAAAAAAGTTTTATTTTTCGTGTCTACGCAGTCAGAGGAATGTATACTCCGAATTTCATGATTCTAGCTGCTGTCATTTGGTAGGTACTATTTTTATCCCCTTTTTCCATGTGAACCCCAAAAAGTACGAATTTTGCGTGTTTACGCAATCAGAGGAATGTATATATCGAATTTCATTATTCTGGGTGCAGCCGTTAGGTTGGTACTATTTTTATCCCTCTATCCCCATTTAACCCCTTAAAAGTACGAATTTAGAAAAACTACTTTTATATTATGTATCTACTCTATTAGAGGAATGTACACGCCAAATTTCGTGTTTCTATCTGTTGTCGTTTGATAGGTACCATTTTTATCCCTTTTTGTCCCATTTCGCCCCCTACAAATAAAAATCACTCTATGGTGCCCTTTTATGCTATAAAGGGAATGCGCATTGCAAATATCAAGTAAATACAAGCTAATATGTTCAAAAAACATGCTGAAATACTCTAAATATTAGGGGTATTTCAGTCCTTGTGAGGGAAAAATTTTTCCCTCTGGGCCGATTTCGTCCACTTTCAATCCCAACCGATCTACAACCATAAGACACATTTAGGAAAAGTTTGAACCTCCTAGCTCATTTCGTTCGGCCGCTATCGTGCTTTCAACAGACAGACGGACATGGTTATATCGTCTTACAATTTTACCTCGACCCAGAATATATATACTTTATGGGGTCTCCGATGAATATTTTAAGGTGTTACAAACGGAATGACAAAGTTAATATACCCCCATCCTGGAGGTGGAGGGTATAAAAATAGAAAATATTGTTAATTCTGAAATTATTTTTCTTTATTGTTCGGCTATTAGGTCACACAAATAAAAGTAGAATATCTTCTTTTAATTTGTTATTTTTATTTAATTTTTCCAATGTTTCGACCAACGTCGTTGGATCAAGGATATTAAAAAAAACAAAACAAAGAATCGCTGTGAACAATTGAAGCAAATATAGCAATATAAATAACAAAATAAAAAAGTAATTAAAAGGTCAACAATACACGCAACCAATTAAAGAAAACTATTTTTAATTTTGTTAACCTATCTTGCTGAACTCACTGAACCCGTAAACAGAAATATTTAATTTGAATGAATGCATTTTTGTTTTATTTTCAGCTTGGAAATATATTTCGTACTATTTCAATTAATCAACACCTGCCTCTCGACATCAAAGTTCCAGGTAAGATATGGAAATTTTGAATTGTTATCACTTTGCAGAATATTTCATCAAAAATCTTACCTTTTTTGAAAAACATAAATTTACCGGATAGTATTTATTAAATAAGAAGGACAATTTTTTAAGGGAATAATTTTTTGATATTTTTTGTTAAAAGGGTGTGTAAAGTATAACGTCTATGTTGTCATTTATTTTTGGTTCAAGACCATAGGTTGTGCTGAAGTCTTCAGCAGAACCCAAAAATTAGCAAAAAGGAAAAGTGAGACCTGCGCAGTTTCGATGGGCGCTACCCCATCTCGTCAGAACTTTCGCAAGGAATGTATGTCTTTGACTTAAATCAGGGTTCATATTAGTACCAGTGGTCACATATGACAAATGAGAAGCGCTGATAAACAAAATATTCCACCGAACAAAGTCGACACACTAAAAATCTCACTTTGCCAATTCAATGTTATGCATGTGCTCGCATCGCTCGCAACAATGCAAAGGTTGTTGTTGTACGGTATGTCCCGTCTTCACTGTACCTCGTGTGTAATGTTGTTGTTTGTGTGTATTGTTGGTCTGTTATGTTGTATGTGTTGGTTCAAGACCATAGGTTGTGCTGAAGTCTTCAGCAGAACCCAAAAATTAGCAAAATAATTAATAATTATTTATCACAGGTTTATAAGACGATTTTTTAATGTAAAAGCATACTTTATACATTTGATAAATTTTTACGAATATGGCAGTAAGTCAATAATTTAAAGCCTAGTACATATTGTGGCAAAATTAAATCGGTGACGGTAACTTTTTGTTCAGAGTATTTTGGAAATAAATCTCTAATTTCCAATATTTACACATTATTTTTTGCAGATATCTTATTGCCTTTCTTTTAAACAATTTAATAATTAGCGATAATTCAAAACAATTGCTGACTTTGTGACAATAATTGTTCTGCCACTGTTTTAATATTTCCAAAAACTTTCCAAAGAAACAGTGTGACAAACAACGTTGACCATTAACTCGGGAATTCTCCCAAAAAAACGTAGTGAACAATTTTCATTTCCGTTCTCAAAACATTAAAAATCAATTTTTGGGGAAAAAGGGAACGCTTGTGCATACATTTTGAAATTCCATTGAAACAATGATAAAAAACAGGCAGACAGACAGACCGACACGGATCATACACAAAAAACGAAACATGTTAAAAATGCAACACGAACTTTAATTTAATAATGGCCGATACTTCTTCAAAAATCAGCGCCACCAACGAAATTCAACAAAACAACAGGCCAAAAAAAGGAATCACAAGGAGTTGCACAGTAGCGATGACAATCCAAGCAGATACAGAGATAACTTGCAACGAGTCATTGGAGAAAAGAGCTGCTGCTGCTGCGACCGAAAAAAACGAAGAAGAAAAAACGTCGCGCCATCGTGTCATCATCAACTTGGAAAACAATGGCGCTGCAATTGATTGACAACATGTGAGGCAACAAACAGGCAAGACCGACCCGACCGAGCGACCAAAGCAAAGGTTTCTGCGGTGCTTTGGTTTGGTTTGGCGTTGGTTGCACTATTGTTTCAAATATTGCACCACAGAACGGGGGTAACAACAATAAGAACAGCAGCAGCAACAGCATCAGCAGGAGAATAGAGTGAATTGAATACAATGATAATAACCAACAACAACAACGGCATCTGTAGCAACAGCAAAATACCTAAACAATGATGGCGCCCTCTATGTTGCAAGCCAGCCCAGCTATACGGCAGCAGGAGTTTGTGGCACAGAGGTGGAGTACAACATAACTATCATCAGCAGCAACAGCAACAGCTACAGCCACAGCAACAGTAGGTAGCAACAGCAACAACATCAACAAAATTGGAATAAATACATAACAACGAATTTTTGAAAGAAAGAAAGAAAAAAACAAGAAAGAAATGAATGCATTTCAAAGTTGCAATCAAAAGATGCCATTGTTTTTACTGAAGACCAACAAACAAAACAAACAGAATCAATTCAAACAGAAGGAGCCATAGACGGAGCCAGAGCCAGAGTCGCAGGCCCCTCCCGCCCCTAAAAGGTGAAAGAATATTCCCTTTTTTTCCTTCGTTGCAAAGGTACGAATATCAGCGCAAGGAAATGTTTAACGTTTTTTGTCCGTTTTTGCCCGTTTTTCTTCATTTGTATGAATGTGTGGTTGATTCTTTGCCATGGAGCAGAAGAAACATTATGTTGACGGTGACAGTTCGTTGTTGACGTGTGCAATTTAAACGGCGATAACAATCGCAGCACAATGACAATCCAGGAGCAATAACGTTATGCACTACAACGACTCAAACACAACAGCAGCAACAACACACCACCACCATCAACAACAACAACAATCGTTGCAACTAAATTGCTATGAAAACAGCAAGAATTGCAAGAAACAGAAATATTAAAGGCGTCATGATATCAGGCTGTACGATTTGTAGTCACCCTGCTTCGAGTAGTTCGATCCAGGACAGTCGATGCCATTCTTTGACCAAATGCTTTGCCAGACACGTTAGAAAGAAGAAAATAAAATTTCTCTTTTTAGTAATTTTATTTAGCAAAATCAAGAAGGAATTGTTCAACAAAATAGCCAAATTCCCAAAGTGGGGAGAATATATATACTACAAATTTTCTAATCGGGCTTTGAGAATTTTTAAAAATAAAAATATTTTCTATTGAAAAAATAGGCAATTTTGGAAGGAGGCATGAAGAATAGCCCAATCATAATTGCCAAAATCATAAAATGGATGAACAACAATTAAAAATTGGCACAGGATGTAATTATGCCCAAAAATAAAGGCAAAATCGTCCAACTGAAATTACGAAAAATCGAAGAAAAAATTGGGTAATTTTTCACATGAAAAATCTGTCAACATTTTACTAATCTTAAAAATATATATACATATGTCGGCTTTCGGTCAGGCTAAACGATTTTCGCAGATTAAAAGTGTTCTGAGAAGCATTTATGAATAATCGCCCAATTTGAGCAATTTCTCTTTTGGTTTTTGGCGGAAAACTTCAAAAAGAATCCAGAAGAACAAAAAATAAATCATGGACAATCTTCTGTGAAGAACTGGAAGGCATTGTGGAAGCCTCCAGACTCTGCTAGATCTTATTACAGGATCCCAGCAGAAACCGGATGGACTGCTCAAGAAGAACAGTTAAGAGACTTTAGAACTTGTGGTGTATGCTCACTTCTCGTGTAGCGAAGTGTCAGATCCTGAGGACACTCCTGCAATCGAAATGGTCGAACTCATCAGATCTGTCATATAAATACAATGAGAAGATAATCTGGACAATGAAATTCTTTAAGCCTTTCAAATCGACAGGACCAGACGGTATCATCCCACAATATCTTGAAGATTCCTTGGATATCATCCTTCCTACGAACGATTTGTTCTGCAAATTCTCAAGTCTGCAAAAATAAACCACAGCACGATCAGTTATCGTTTCTGTTGAAATCTTTGGAAAGTATGGTTGACTTACACGTGAGGGACAGATAGACACCCAATAACTTCAGCGAGCCACAACACGTATACAGACCGAACGGCATTGCACGAGATAGGGGGGCGCATTGAAGACTTTCTTCGCTATAAAGACTAATCTGAAAGAATTTTCCTTCATAATATTTATGAAGCGATTTCATTAAAATTTTTTCTTAAACTTAGTGAATTTTTCTTAATATTTATGAAAAATTCATAAATAAAATGGAATGGAATGTTTCATACAATTTTTTCATAAACATTTCATATTTCATAAAACAAAATTGTTAAATTAGTGAAACTTAGTTTAAAAAGATCAAAGAAAGATTGCATAGTATTAAAGAAACAATTCTTAAATATTATGAAATATGTCATAACCAATAAAATATTTGTGTTATGAAATGCCTTCATAAATATAGGGTGATTTTTTTAAAAGCTATAGGAAGGTCTTTAAAAAAAAAACACACATAAAATTCAGGAAAATGCATAATTTATATATAATTTAAAGTTTGATGATTATTTCATGCAAATGTTGACCTTGACTGCGCCTCAAATGGTCCATCCGCTTAGTCCAATTATGCCATACTCTTTCCAACTTTTCGGCCGGTATCTCACGAATAAATGTTTCAATGTTGTCTTCCAATGCGTCAATTGAAGCGGGGTTGTCTGTACAGACATGAGCTTTAACATAGCCCCGCAGGAAATAGTCTAAAGGCGTTAAATCGCACGATCTAGGCGGCCAATTGACCGGTCCCGAACGTTAAATAAAATATTCACTGAACTCGCCTCTCAATAAGACCATTGTTGCGCGTGCTGTGTGGCATGCGGCACCGTCTTGTTGAAACCACATGTCATGCAAGTCAAGCTCTTTCATTTTGGGCAAAAAAAAAATTGGATATCATCTCACGGTAGCGCTCACCATTCACAGTTACGTTACGATTCGCATCATCTTTGAAGAAGTACGGTCCAATGATGCAACCAGCCCATAAACCGCACCAAACTGTGACTTTCTGGATGCATTGGTAGCTCTTGCGATGCTTCTGGCTGATATTCACTCCAAAATCGACAATTCTGCCCAATTCTTACATACCCAACGAGCCAAAAATGAGCTTCGTCGCTGAACACAATTTTTCGGTAAAAAGTGGATCTTCGGCCAACTTTCCAAGAGCCCATTCACCAAAAATTTTACGTTGCGGTAGGTCGTTCGGCTTCAATTCTCATCATTAACACTGGTAGATACAGCTGCGATATATTCTTCAGTTCGCACTCTACGTAAGCGTGTTGGTGATTTAATGTCCAACAATGTAAATTCGATGCGAAATTTAGTCACAATAGGCCGAATAGCCGCTTCAGTGGGTCGATTAAACTGACCATAAAATGGAAGAAGCGCGCGATGAACTAACTTTCTAAACAAAGCACGCATTTTGATAATAAAATTCAATAATTTGCAAGCGTTGTTCGTTTGTAAGACGATTCATGGTTAAATTATAGACCAAACTGAAGATTTTTGACAGTGAAACAAAACACGAAACGTGTGTCAGCTGTTTAAACCAGTGTTGCCAAAAAGATAATAGCTAAAAAATCACCGTTTATAATGGAGGAGGAGTTTTTATGAAATGTTTCATAACTTACAACTAAATTTTTAGTGTGTCGACTTTATTTATTGAATGCTATCAATTCTCATTTATACTCGGTTAACTCTGACATAAGTATGAACCCTGATTTAGGTGAAAGACATATTCATTGCAAATACTCTCGCAATGGTGGTGTGTGTTGATTGGTTAAAGAGTCAGACCTTATATTTGTTTTTTTGTTTATATTGAAAACTTCAGTATAAATTATTACTATTAAAGAAACTCTTACATAAAATTAATGAAGTTTTTTCATAAAATCTATGAAAATTTTCATAAATCATGTTATGAAAAATAATGAATGTTTATGACAATAGTTCTTCGAATGAAGAACTGCATTTCATAGTTTCTAAGAAATGTTTCATAAATTCTATGACACTTTTCATTGATTTGTGCTTTTTGAAACATACATTTTATGAAATGTTTATTGGGCGACTTTTTAATGAAAATTTTCAGTGTAACGGGCGCAAAAAAGTCTATTCTCCCTAAGAGGAGGCGATCCCTAGTTGTGCAAATCATCTGGAAAACAGGCTAGGAATATGAAATTTCGTCAAGATACCTCTTTCCGTTAAAAGGTGCAGAATTAATTCCAAAACAAAAATCGAATTGGATGCAAACATTCGAAGATTATAATGAATTTTATAAAAATTGCATTAATGAACATACAATAAACCAAAGATTAATTTTTCTCAAGATCATCCACTTCTTTTTGGAAGCCAGCTTAATCCTTTCAGCCCCGCCTTTTTTCTCTGCTAAATACGGAAAATTGGATATACTTGGATCTAAATATGATCTCCAATGAGTTTTGAGGTTTCTTATTTATACTGGACATTAGTAACAGGATGTTTACCAAGATCATTAACCTGCAGATAATGGTTAAATGGTTAAGGTAAAATAAAATAATTATTTTGAAAGTTTTCTTCATTTTTATACCCTCCACCTTCAGGATGGGGGTATATTCACTTTGTCATTCCGTTTGTAACACCTTGAAATATTTATCGGAGACCCCATAAAGTATATATATTCTGGGTTGTGGTAAAATTCTAAGACGATATAGCCATGTCCGTCTGTCTGTTGAAAGCACGATAGCGGCCGAACGAAATGAGCTAGAAGGTTCAAATTTTTCCTAAATGTGTCTTATGGTTTTAGATCGCTTGGGATTGAAAGTGGATGAAATCGGTCCAGAGGGAAAAATTTTTCCCTCACAAGTACTGAAAAAACACCTAATATTTAGAATATTTCAGCATGTTTTTTGAACATATTAGCTTGTATTTACTTGATATTTGCAATTTGCATTCCCTCGACATTCTTTAATCTACTGGTAATACTGTGGAATGCACTCCGTGGTGGAGGGCATATAAGATTCGGCCCGGCCGAACTTAACGCCTTCTTACTTGTTATAATCTTGAATATGTGTTACTTCGAATAACAAATTTTACAAATTTACCAACAAATTTTAATTTCAATGGAAGGAACAATTCGTATTGGTTTTTAATACCTTTTTTTTATTTCTTGGCAAGTAGTTCAATATTCGTTAATATTAGCCAATGTTCCTATAATTTAATATTTATTACTTTTTGGGAGTGGGAATGCATTCCCAAAATTTATAATATGGATGAACTTAATAAATATATTTGCAATTGCAGCGTTTCATGTGAGGCATATTTGACCAGACATCTTGAATATCATAAAAATATCATATCATAATAAGCTCTACCTACTTTGACACACTAAAGAAGCACAATAGAGGATATGCTGTTAAATGTTTTTATAGGAACTCATGGCCACGCATACTGGAATTGACTTATATAAATGCGACTTTACAATCATTCAACTTTCTATAGACGTCATCATATAGTGGGATACCAAATTCAAAGAAAGATTCATTTATTTCACAGTAGTAGGTTGTCTAAGTCGACTGTTATATTTTCTTTTGCAATTTTAAGTGGGTTGTCTATTTTGGTAGAAAGATTTGACTGAGTTAGAACTCTGTCAAATCTCGGCGGCGTGGTTGAAGTTGATATGAGTCGATGAAATCGGCGGCGGGGCCGCTCGGGCAGAAACATGCGACGGCGGCGGCTTGTCGGCTTAAAATCGGTCGGCTTGTATCTCTGGAAGAAACTAGCTTCGTCGACCATCAATCAGAGTTACAAGCCGTCCAAGAATTATCGGCGGCGGCTTTCGGCTGATTTGCCACTTGATCGCCCCCAATTTTGGGAACATGGAAGGAACAATTTGTATTGGTTTTCAATACCTTTTCTTTTATTTTTTGGCAAGTAGTTCAATATTCGTTAATATTATCCAATATTAGCCAATGTTCCCATGGTTGAAGTCGATGTGAGCCGATGAAATCGGCGGCGGCTACGCTCGTGTAGAAACATGCGGCGTCGACTTGTCGGCTTAAAATCGGTCGGCTTGTATCTCTGCCATCAATGAGTAAAGCCGACACTCGTGACTCGTTGTGGATGCATTGGCTTTTCAATAGTCACGTGTGGGTTCTTTGAACCCCATATGCGGCAATTTTGCTTACGGACATAGCCACCGAGATGAAAATGAGCATCATCTGAAAACACGATTTTTCGCTAAAATTCTTCATCTCCTGCCAAACAATCTTCAGCCCGTTGGACGATGAGAAAACTCATGGGATGGGCATGCGGCTTCATTTGTTGGACCAATTGTGACTTTTAAGCCTTCATACCGAGGTTTTTATAAAAAATTCTTCTCAAAAAAGTGCGAGAAATGTTCAGTTACTGAGAACGACTACGAGTTGGTGGATGTTCTTGGACATTCTCAGCCACAGCAGCAATGTTTTTGATTCAAAATCCATTGACATTAATAAAAGCTGGTTATTTGTCTAAAATCATATTTTTGAGATTTATTTTCTCCATTTAGGGATTATTACATGAAGTAGCACAAAAGGTATTTTTTTAAATTTTCCACGATTGCAAATTCTTGAATGTAACCACCACTCTCCAGAATGACGACAAGAAAACAATGAAAATAAATATGAGAATAAATTGTTTAAACAACTTACATATACTTAGCGTCAATTTCCATTATATGTCTTTCTAATAATACTTCACACGTTGATCTCGGATTAATAACACATGCCATATCATATTTTTGAAAGCCCGACTAACAGTGTCCCGACTAAACAGTGTTCAGTAATATATATAAACCATTTTTTCCATTTTTCTTTGACAAAATAAATGAATTTGGGACCCTAGTGTACTGGCAGGCGCGTAGGCGTGCAAAAAGTTTTGGATAGAGTGTTACAAACTGTTAGTCAAACTTAGTATAGCTGAAGGGCATATGAGACGACTACTGTGTTGTTGATTGTTTGTACGAGTAGAATATGTGGAGTGTTTAGATATATCCCAACATATAAGTATACGAGCCAACATCCACATTCGTCGTACATTCATTCTCGTTTGCAACGACAATGATCTGCTTTTTTATTTCGCTACTCTTTTGCAGATGATTTCAAATAATTCTGTTGGCCCTTTAGCTGCAGCCACTGCCACTACCAACAACAACAGCTACTACTGATGATGATTGGGATTTTTGGTTTCGTTTCGTGTTTTTATTTATTTCCTTCAGAGAAAAAATGCCATGATATTAACTCCTCGAATCCATCTATAACAACATGGCGCTTTGAGCAATGCATCCTCAGCCACGCTGCCAATATCATCAGCGCATTCATGTCTGCATTGTTGTATTGTTTGTGGATGTGGTTGTGGCTCTTCATTCGTTCGGGGTTGGATACAATACCAGCGGAAGTCAACTCCCAGCTCATCATCTTCGGTTAGTGAACAACACAAAACATGTTAGTGCGATAAGAATGGCTAAGTGCTCCAAAAAGAGTGTCCTACCGGGCGGGATGCGTTATAATTGCCGAACGATGCACAAACGATTACGAAAAATTATTGAAATTTTCAGGCTGAAAATATCTGAACCGAGACTCAATAATTTTTCAATTTAATTCAATTAAATGTCTTTTAAAAACTATCAAAAAATGATAAACTGCTGATAAAGAAATTAAAATTTCACACGCAATATGTGTCAGTCGTTTTTCTATTTATTTTTTCATTTAGCAAGAGTACGAAAGTTTTTAATTGAAATGAATATCTATTAACTTTTGCTATGCCTACACTGAAAGAAAAATCGTTCGTTGCATCAACGAATCAGATTGCAGTAACGAAATATATCGTTTCCACAACAATCCGACACGTTGCTGCTACGATGTGAACGTTTATGGTATGAAACCGATTTTTCGTACTTTTCGTAGTTTCGTTCCTGCAACAATTCTATATTCGTTGATGCAACGAATATATTCTCTTTAATTTTTTTCATGGGAAAACATTAATTAATACAAAAAATCTACAAATCCATATTATTTTTTCAACATTTATTAAAATTAATAGAGTTTGGGATGGAACACTTTGCCTCAACAACTCATTCGTTGCAGCAACCAAACTGATATCGGAGACACACAAATTATGTGTTTTTCTAGTGTGTGTTTTTGGGATGTATTCGATAGTAATTCTCATTCACGTTGTTGGAGTTCTGCCTTAAGTAGTTGAGCTGCTGTTGCAAATAATCACTTCGAAGTAGTGGCCTTCATAGCTCAGTGGAAGTGTGCGCGTCTTGCAATCTGAAGGTGCTGGGTTCGATTCCCGGCCGGCGCACTGGTAAAATTCAACATCAACAAATTTTCACTTTTTATCATTAAATAATAGTTTCTGCAGCCAATTTTCTCATCCGAACACACTTTCACATAAAAATTATCACTTCGATTGCTCCAAGGTCCAGGGAAGAAACTAATAGCCATTAGCGATACATAACATGACTGTTAACATAAAAATGCAGCGCCCCTAGTGGAGGATAGTGGTATAACTCGACTAACATCCCATTCCCTTAATATTAACATCAACCTTGAAGAAGATGCAAATAATAGCCGGGCAACATGAGAACGATGATGAACAAAGAATCCCGCGATAATCGGATACATGCCGGAACGAAGCCTGAAGTCTGAATTGTGACTTAAGGATTATCACCTCATCTCCCTCTAAAGCTGTTACAACAACATCGAAAGAAAGTTGTTGTAGTTGTTCGAGGCCGGGACGAATTTTGTTTTTGAAAATCAACTAACGTCGGCGTTCGTTGCTGCAACGAAAATGTTTAATTTAATGCCACGAATATTTTCGAAACCACATTGTTTCAGCAAGGAATTAACGTTGTTGTCGCAACGAAACAGAGTTGTTGCACCAATGAATTAGAGTTGTTGCAGCAATGAAACAGCATTGTTGCAGCCACGAATCAGCATTGCTGCAGCAACGAAACAGTTGTTGCAGCATCGAACATATTCGTTGCGAAACTATAATTTCAATTAAATCAAGATTCATTGCATCAACGAACGCCGACGTTGCAGCAACGCACAATTTTGTTCCGGTTACGTACGTTTTTCTTTCAGTGAAAGTTTAAAATAATGTTTTAGTTTTTTCATTTGTATTTTTTGGTCTGTAATCAATATTTGATTTGTATATAGTATATTGTCCTGGCTCAAGACCATTTTCCATCTATGATGCTTGTAAGATGGCATGTGTACTTTATTACTTGGTGCGATTTTTTAAACGCAAATTCGGCAAGTGAGTTGTGCTTCTCGTTCGATTGTGAGAATCATCTCCTTATAGAGGCCGGGTTTGATGTTGAAAAGTCGCTGCGAAGCCACTTGAAAAGACTTTTGACATGGTCGAAATCTCGATCGTGGTAGTCTGCAGCCAAGTAATAAATGTGACCATGCCATTTGTAAATAAATTTGCATTCTATTAAATATAGATGCAAAATGGTCTTGAGCCAGGACAATATCCGAGTTCAGTTTAAAATAATGATGAAACGATAAATTTGTTTGATGATTAATTTTTGTTGGTTTAAAATGACTATAAAATAATTTTCCAATTATCCATCCCTTCTTTCTTTAGACGGAAGCCATCCACATGTAACAGTCCTATTATAGCGTATCTAGCTGTTTACTTTGCAAATTCACAAATAGTTCGTTCACACTTCTGCATCACCAAATCACAGCGACGGCAACAATGTCCCTCTTGTTTTCCTTTTTTTGTTGATGCCACTCCTTCGACGCTACAGGCGAATACAAATACATCCATTCATTACCATACAAAATTGCCACCAAAAGAAACCTCATAACATGACATTGTGTTGGTTTTCATGTACTTTTATTATGATTACAAAATGCAACAATTTTTTAATTAACATAGACAAGACGACAACAACGACGACTTACAACATGAAACCGATGAGCCAGCCAGGAGAGGCCTACGCAAAAAAGCAATCCAGACTCACTTTGGCACAGACAGACACAAACTTTCCAGTAACTCCCCGTAGTTGCCAAGGCTTAACAAAATATATGACAAAACTTTGCCAGTTTTCGTTCGTTCGTTCATTCGGTAGTTGTTGGCCAATGTTTCTCTTCCGGTTTTGTTAACTGTTTTCGGAACAAAAGGGCTTAAATGCAAAGATTACTTGTTCAACAACATCTTCAACTAATGCTCGAAAAAGGAGTACATAGTAGTCCAACTGCTTCCACTCCTCCTCCTCCTGCTGTGTGGACGCAACAAAGGCGTAGGCGTAAATAAATAACAATTATAATAATTCGAGGATGAGGACGAAACCAAGTTAATGTTGAAAGTTTTCAAATAAATACATTCGTTGCTGGTTATTTTAAACAATAAATATTTTTGGCTTTTTAGACAAACAAAGCCCCAAAGATAAAATAGCTCTTTAGATGTTGGGTAAGGAAGGCCCCATACCCATGCCAGTGAAGATGAAAAACAAGATAAGCAACGTTGGTTGATATGATGTGTAATTTTGTAGTTCGAAAATCAACTGGTTACCTCAAACTTTGCAGGGTGTGAAGTTTGTTAAGAAAAAATCTGTAAAAATTCTAGTCCACCATATTCTTTTAAATGTTGTTTGTGTTGAAGTGGAAAAAACTGATAATCCATCGAAAATGATCCAAAAAGCAACGATTGAAACATGCTTCACAGGAGGTGAAACACCTACCCTCTAGGCTCATGAAGAATGAGCACAGATCTGTGTTAGGAAATATATAGTCCGAACAGCAACTAACTGCAAAAAATACAAATTGATTTTTAAATACAGCAATAACAAAATACCATCAACTGATCCGATAAACGCCTAAAGGGCGGATAAGTGCCGGTTAGCGTTTAACCTCTAAGCATACACTGAGAAAATGGTCCTTAGAATTTTTCGATGGTAATAAGTTCTATCTGTAACTAATGTCTAAGATCGATATTAAACGATACAATATTTTTTATCAGAAAATCCTTAACTGAATTCGAATTAGATTTCAAGTTGTACAATAATCTTTATGTGTGAACATCGCTTGTGAATGTAGAAAAAACTTCGGACGTAGTTGACTATAGGATATCTTCTTCTCTCAATCCCAGTACAATGGCTTAGTAGCAAATCTGGATAAATAAAAATAGCACAACATCGAGAGAGAAAACCGGAGAACTAAGGTCCGTCCTCCTACTAACTAATGTGGTGGACTCTTAATAAAAATAAAATCAAAAAGAATCGGATAAAAGCAGAGAAGTTATTGATCTTTTAGTAGATTAATGTCAAAACTAAATTATTATGTAAGTAACAAGTAAGGAAGGTTAAAGTCGGGCGTGGCCGGCTATATGATACCCTACACTTTGTCATTATACCCTATGGTGTAGGATATAAAAAGGTCATTACATTTGAACCGGGTGATATACGATGCAGCTATAAGAGGAGAATATACTACAAATTCCATACTTCTATCTGTATTTGTTAGAAAATTTGAACACAAACTTGGGAGCTATATATAAATCTGAACAGATCTGACCCATGTTTAGCAAATGTTTTCTAGTTGAAATATTAGACGCTTTCCTAAATCTTATGGAGTGTTAAATATGTGGTTTCTAGAGCGAAAAGAATCAAATCGGGAGCTATATATAATCTGAACCGATGTGACCCACTTTCGCTATAGTAATTTCTATTTTAAACATTAGCTGATGTGCCGAATTAGAAGAAAATCTGTCCAAAAGTGCTATTTCTAGAGCGGAAATAACCAATTCAGTAGCGAAATTTGTAATGGAGCTATATATATCTGAACTCATCGGACCAATTTTCACCAGAACTGTTTTTAGTTGAAATATAAGCTGTTTTGACAAATTTGAAGAAAATCTGTCAAAGTTTGTGGTTTCTAGAGCGGAAAGAGTCAAATCGGAGGAGACATTTGTATGGGAGCTATATATATAGGGTTTGGGGTTTCCCGGACTTCTTTCATTTCCCGGGAAAACGGGAATGAAAAATTTCATTCCCGGGAATTCCCGGGAAAAAGTAATTTATTTATAGGTATGTTCAATATGGTTTAAAATATCAACATTTAATAACTGGTGTGTTTTTTTTTCAATACTGTCATATTAGAAATTAAAAACGAATATTATTGTCAAAATATTTTACAAATAATTTTTCATTTTACAAATATTTGACTCTACACCTTTTCAAGATTATATTCGGAACGTACAAATTTATATTGAGAAATGTAAATTCATATTAGGGACATATAAATTCATAATGGGTAATGTAAATTTATATTAAGAACATTTTAATTCATAATGAGATACATAAATCATAATTCATTGAGAACAATTAATTCATAATTAATTCCAATTCATAATGAAATATACAAGTTTTTAATCAGAAAATACAAATTCATAATCAGAAAATACGTTTTCATATTCAGAAAATATGAATTCATAATGAGAAAATAAAAAATCATATTGAGAAAATGTAAATTTATAGTGAGAACATTGATAAAATATGTGTTTCTACGAAAATATCCATAGAAAAACGTACATACATAGCTTCGATTATAAATTTTAGAGTTCCTGATTATGAATTTATATTTTATGAATATATATCCCTGAATAAGAATTTATATTTTCTCATTATCAATTTGGATTTTCACATTTTGTATTTATATATCTCATTATCAATTTGTATGTTCTTATTATGATTTTATATTGCTCAATATGAATTTACATTTCACATTACGAATTTACAGTGCTGATTATGAATTATCATGCTCCTATTATTACATCCTATTATTAACTTACATATTCCGATTATAAATTACATTTTCTCATTATAAACTTGAAAAGTTGTAGACTAATCGTCAGAATTGGACATTTATAAAAGTAAATTGTTCTTGAAGAAGATATTCGATTATTCTAGGAAAACAAGAAAAATTACTTTATGTAAGCCATAGTATTGTCGGCATGATATTATATGGCTATTTAGCGAATTTAAAAAGTTTTGTTTGTAGTAATATAATATAAACAAATAGTCAACAAATACTCATTATTGACAGTAATGTAAATACATATATGAATTTGAAATACATCTAAAAATTCCAATTTATGTAGTAACATTAAATTATTGATCAACATAATAAATAAATTATTTTTTTAATATTTCCCGTATTCCCGGGAAATTGAAATTTTTTCCCGGGAATTCCCGCCCAAATTTTTCCGGGATTTCCCGGGAAAAACGATTCGGGAATTCCCGGACCCCAAACCCTATACATATATAACTATGAACCGATCTATCCGATTTTTACCAGAGCTATTTTTAGTTGAAATATAAGCTGTTTTGCCAACTTTGAAGAAACCTGTCAAAGTTTGTGGTTTCTAGAGCGGAAAGAGTCAAATCCGAGGAGACATTTGTATGGCTAAATATAAGCTATATATAAATCTGAACCGATCTATTCTATTTTTACCAGAGCTGTTTTTAGTTGAAATGGTAGTTGTTTTGCCAAATTTGAAGAAAATCTGTCAAAGTTTGTGGTTTCTAGAGCGGAAAGAGTCAAATCGGATGAGACATTTGTATGGGAGCTATATATAAATCTGAACCGATCTAACATATTTCATCACAGGTGCTTCCAGTTGAACTATAAGATGTTTTGCCAATTGCGACCTGGACTTTGATTACAAGAATAGATGGACAGACGGGCGGACGGACGGGCATCGCTAGATCGACTCAAAAAGTTATTCTAAGTCGATCGGTATAATAAACGATGGGGTCTATCTCGATTCCTTTTGGGTGTTACAAACAAATAGTACCAATGATACGACAACAGCTAGAATCATAATATTCGGTGTGTACATCCCTCTAATTGAGTAGACACGTGAAATAGAGCGATTTTTCAAAATTCATACTTTTAAGGGAAACAATTGGAGGGATAAAAATGGTACCAACCAAACAGTTGAAATCATGAAATTCGGTAAATACAATCAACTGATTGTGAAGATGCGAAACAAAAAGAATTTTTTCGAAGTTGGTATTTTTAGGCGGGCAAATGGGGATAAAAATAGTATCAACCAAACGGCTGCAGCTATATTAATGAAATTCGATGTATACATTTCTTTGACTGCGTAAAATAGAGAGATCTTTCTATATTCGTACCTTCGGGATCTAAATGGAATTAAATTTGCAACCAATCACGCGACTAAAGCTAGAATTATGATATTCAGTATTATCACTAGGGTCAAAATTAAAGACGGAGTGAAACTGGTACCAAGCAAACGGTTGTAACTAAAATCATGAAATTAGGTGAGTATATTCCAGTCTGTAACATATTGGATCTTCAATATTAGAACTTTTCCTATCAAACTGGTACAGACATTAAAGCTGTAGCTGGAATCAAGAAATTGCAAATGGGGAAAATTTGGCTTGAGGGAAATTGTTTCTAGCTAATTAGGGTATATTTTTGAAGATTTCTTCCCAAATTCCCTTTTTGATTCCACTTGAAGTTTTATTTTTATATATTGCAGAAGACCATTAATATTATAATAATGAAGCATCACAATTTTCCTCATATGGTAGTGTACTTCTATGTAAAGTTGGCAGCCTCTAATCAGCCGGTAATACTGTGGAATGGGCTCCGTGGTGGAGGCTATATAAGATTCGACCCGGCCGAACTTAACGCATTTTTACTTTTTCAATTTCAAATCCTCTATATAACCATTTTTCATTTATGACAGTCTTGCCACCATTATTAAAGGCCACTAACTTCGACTTTTACAAATTCACCTCTAAATTCCAGTTATCACAATATGCTTCTAGATTACTTATCGTTGATTTTAATATTCGTACGTCGCACAGTGGGGCCTTTTGACTTTTTTTCGTTGCAATAATCATAACTCCTGAAATAGGGAACATAATTACAAAAGTAAAATTTCCTTGTAAAGAAGACATCATAGGCTTTAAAATAAGACCACAAATTTCATCCTATACTTACTTGGAGCTTTAAATTCAGACGTTGAATATGGATTTTCTTTCTTTTCTAAAACATTATATTTCGTGTTATTTTACATTTACTGTTTTGTTAACAAACTATCCTTTTTTCATTTGTTTTTGATCTAACATAACATATATTCATATATTTAGTAATAAAGCTATAGTTAACTAACCGAACCCCGCCCACTTCTCCAGACAAAAAAAAACACATACCGAATATTCAAAATTCGGGTTTATATTGTTTTTTTTTCGTGCTCATTAATATATATGTGCTAATTTTTATAAAGTTATTCACAAAAACAGTTTGACACGCCCCTACCGCCCCCAGTGATAGTTTTTTTAATATGTAGCTTATAAATCCTATCTGTATGAAGTTCCAAAAAGAGATAAAAGTTTTTATAATATTAATAGGGATATATATTTACTTTGTGTGGGAGGTGTCACACTACGTAAGAAATGAACTTAATGAACTAATACATAATTTGACGAAACTCGATGTCATGTAAGATAAAGTTCTCTATAACTGGTTTTAATTTCTTATGGGATTTAATAATACTGCCCATTTTCTCCCAACTACCCAGATTAATAGTGAATGGATTCACATAAAATTGCAGTAGAAATACAATTTCTATACCATCTACAATTGTCATAGAAATAATTATATTTGATAATAGATTTTAATTTTGTATGGGAGGTACCACGCCCCCATTTCCAATTCCGCCCATTTTTTGCACAACTGCCCAAATTAATAAATCACCTAAAAGTAATGTCTTCCAAAACTAATCAAAACTTTTTTAGTTCTATTCCACCAAATTCGAAAAACGGTAACTCAATTATGAATCTTACAATTTTTTCACTTTTTGTTTTTTTTTCTTGAGCTCTGAAGAAATGAATCAAATTTGAGCGGCTCTATAATCCACATGAATCGGTTCTCGGATTTTTGATCGGTAATAAGTTCTCTATCAATTGGTATTATCAGTTTTACCAAAAGCTTTTATCAAATTTTTGACTTTTGCCATTGATTTCTGGCAGAGGCCCCACAGTGCATCGTCGGGTAGCAGTACAATATCATCTGCAAATAAAGGGTAATTTTTTAAAAGCTACAGGAAAGTTAAAAAACACATAAAATTCAGAAAATGCATGAAATCTTTATTTGAATCGATAATTTAATGTTTGAAGATTATTTCATGCAAATGTTGACCTTGACTGCTCCTCAAATGGTCCACCCGCTTAGTCCAATTTTGGCATACTCTTTCCAACATTTCGGCCGGTATCTCACGAATAAATGCTTCAATGTTGTCTTCCAATGCGTCAATTGAAGCGGGCTTGTCTGTATAGACATGAGCTTTAACATAGCCCCACAAAAAATAGTCTAAATGCGTTATTAAAATGTTCACCGAACTCGCCTCTCAATAAGTCCATTGTTGCGCTTGCTTTTGTGGCACCGTCTTGTTGAAACCACATGTCATCCAAGACAAGCTCTTGCATTTTAGGCAAAAAAAAAGTTGGGTATCATTTCACGGTAGCGCTCACCATTCACAGTAACGATACGATTCGCATCATCTTTGAAGAAGTACGGTCCAATGATGCCACCAGCCCATAAACCGCATCAAACTATGACTTTTTCTGGACACATTGGTAGCTCTTGCAATGCTTCTGGCAGATATTCACTCCAAAATCGACAATTCTGCCTATTTGCGTACCCATTGAGCCAAAAATGAGCTTCGTCGCTGAATAAAATTTTTCGGTAAAAAAATGGATATTCGGCCAACTTTCCAAGAGCCCATTCACCAAAAGTTTTACGTTGCGGTAGGTCGTTCGGCTTCAATTCTTGCACCAGCTGTATTTTGAAAGGTATCACACCTAAATCTTTCCGCAAAATTTTCCACGTTGTTGAGTAACAGAGGCACAATTGCTGCGAACGGCGACGAATCTATAATTTATGGTCATCATTAACACTGGCCGATACAGCTGCAATATTTTCTTCAGTTCGCACTCTACGTAAGCGTGTTGGTGGTTTAATGTCCAACAATGTAAATTTGGTGCGAAATTTAGTCACAATAGCCGCTTCAGTGGGTCGATTAAACTGACCATAAAATAGAAGCGCGCGATGAACTTTCTTAACAGAGCACGCATTTTGATAACAAAATTCAATAATTTGCAAGCGTTGTTCGTTTGTAAGACGATTCATGGTTAAATTATTGACCAAACTGAAGATGTTTGACAGTGAAACAAAACACGAAACGTGCGTCATCATTTAGATAATAGCTAAAAAATCACCCTTTAAATGTAGTCTAATATTTAAAATGCCTATATGCCTCCAGCCTGTCAATTGTTCTTGTAGTGAAACAAGTAAAGGTGGTTTTAAATTGTTCAGATATCTCTTCACCATTTCATACTGATCACTTGGTGTTTTCTTAAATCCTTTCAATAAATCGTACCATTTTTCTAGAAACACCGATACCATTAAGTTTAAATATTAGGAATTTTTTCACTACTTTATCGAAAGCTGCCTTGAAATCCACGAAAAAAGCATATACATTTCTTCTCTCTTCAAACTTCAACTGTATAATTGTAGTTAGGTTGCAAATGGTCGACTTCTTGGCTTTATAGCTCCTCCAGTTGAACCACTTATTTTCCGCTTTATATATTTTATTTCCTACTCTATTACAATTTTTGCGGACTTGTATGCCATCACTCGAAACAACAAATTACAGTACTATTATTTGGCTCACAATATCAATAGTTAGCACCGTTCATTGGTAATTTGCATCATCAATGCATATCCTAGATTTTAGTGTTAAAAATGTAGATTTTTGACGTTATTTAAGAATGTCGAGCTTTTGAAAAATTTCGGCTGAGCTTGCGTTCCGGAAACGACAAAAAATAAGACCTACGGTTCGCATTGAAATTGAGTTTTCATGTATTTTTCATATATGTATGTAAAAAATCTACCATATCCAATCGATAAAATCGCTTAACAAGACTTGAAACATTTTAATAAGAAATTAGGAAAACTTCACTTCATTCCCATGAGCTAAATGGCCACAAATGACAAATTAAAGCCATACCTCCACATTTGGGGCGGAACAAAAACAAAACCAAAAGAAATTAAGGTGTGTTCACATCAACCACAGCGTTTAACGATTGTTTGGAAAATTTGTTAATGTCGCTCAAAACGACAACCTCCCTCCCTCCCATTGAAACGAAGGAGGCTGAACATCAAAGAAATCTTAATTGATTTTAATTTATTGCTGCATGTTGATCATTCCGTAGGAGATTTTTCAAAACGTAGACCCCTCGAATTAAAACTCTTCGGTGCGACACTTTCCATGGGGCCGCAGCCAAACCGACCAAAACTTACAATGATTGATTTATGTGCCACAACATGTCCAGTTTCCATTCTAGATAAGTGGTGCACGGCAGTGCAGCAACTCCGAAAATGAAGTGGACAGCGGCCGGCCAAAACGAGGACGGACGACGGACAACGCAACACAACATCGCCCGTAACACAAACACAAAATTAGTGTTCATTGATAAGAGATGTTGTAACACGAGAAAGCAAAAACCGAAACGAAAAAATAAAAAAAATTATAACAAAAACCTGAGTTTTAATGAGACTCTGATAACAAATGAACGCAAGGAACGACACGGCCGGCGATGATGATGATGATGAAAGAATGAAAAAATGCAGTAGCTGCCTGCCGGGCTGTCTCCCCACCGTGCAACATCAAACACGGCTGCCGTTCTCTCCGTGCAGCTTTACATATTTTCCCCAGCGGTGGCACAGTGGTTAGTGTCATCAAAGTGCACTGGTTAAAAAAGTCTTGAACCAGGACAATATTCGAGTTCAAATAACATTAAATAATTTTCAAAACAGAAAAAATAGTAGAACAAACGCATATCGACCATTTTAACAAAAAAAATCCCCAATTTTGGAACACATTTCCCCACTTTTCATCGTGTTTATCTTTTATTTTTATTGGACTTCAATTCATAAAATAAAGAGAACTGTATTGAGCAAAACTTGTATTTTTGCAAAAATGTAGTATTAATAAAATAATGTGCAAAAACATTACCAAAGTTGAAAATGGCTAAAAAAATGTTTAGAAAATGTATTTGCTGGAAAAAAAGCACACAGATTTCTTAAGCTTCCTTAAATAAGCTCCAGATTTCTTCTTTTTAAATCCGATAAGGAAGCGAAAATCATTTGATAACCAACTAATTCAGGCTTAAAGGTGTGCAAATGATCAAAAAACCGAGTTTTTACCCGTAACTCAAGACTTTCGGGATGTTTCAAATACAGATTCTTCATCTCAACAGTACCTACCAGACAAATAATATCACTTACCAGTGTTTTTGGTCTGTCGCACTTTGTAATTTATTGAATTTGTAAAAAATATAACTAAAAATAATAAAATATTCACACTTCTGCTAAATGTGAAACTTTCACCTTTATCAAAAGAAATGATAAAATGGTCACTTAAAAAAAATCCATTTCTTCTTAAAGCCTGAATATTTAAGAATAAAGTTATTCATACTTTACCTTTATTCAACTTATTAATTTTGTAATTATTTATCTATTTGTTTTGTCACATAAGACGTTTTGCAATGACTTAACAGACAAATCATGGGGTATTTTAATATTCGAGAGTATATGTTCGAAAAAAAAGAACTCACGTGAGTTGCGGGCCACCTCGCTCTTCATCTCTTGAAGCGAATCTGAGAAGTGCAATATATTCACGGTGAGTAAGAGAAGAGTCCCTTAACATTTGACGCTTAGATTTTTCATCACTAAATAAAAATGAATCTTTTGTGTGTAGTCACTGAAATAAGGCGGCCGTTTGACATCCATAAGGTTTCGGGTTCGAATCGTGGCTGAGGAAAGCACTTTTTTTATTTTTTTTTGTATTATTTTTTAAGGATAATAATTTATTTTTTATTGATTTTGTCAATTTATTGCCGTATTTTCAATATTTAACTTTAACTTATTAAACTCGGCAAAAAAAATAAAATTTTTGTATTTGTAGATTTCTTAATTTGTATTGAAGTTATATAATTGCTCTATAATTTTGAGAGCAAAAGTTCTGCTTTAGCAAAGTAAAAAAACACTTTTTAGATTTTTTCAATAAAATTTTATCTTTATTGATTTGACCCATTTCAAATTCATTTCAATCTGTCTGGCACAATAAAATGCATGTGAAAAAAAAAATAGAAATAATTTGATTTGAACTGGGATATTGTCCTGGCTCAAGACCATTTTGCTTCTATATTTAATAGAAAGCAAATTTATTTACATATGACATGGTGACATTTATTACTTGGCTGCAGACTACCACGATCATGATTTCGACCATGTCAAAAGTCTTTTCAAGTGGCTTCGCAGCGACTTTTCAACATCAAACCCGGCCTCATTTTCCGCCATTTCGCGACAGATAAATGCATACACCACCGAATTTCATGATTTTATCTTCAGCGGTTTGGTTCGTACCATTAATAACCCTCTTTTCCATTTCTATCAATTAAAAGTACAAATTTTGAAAATTATCCCTTTTGTCCCATTTCACCCGCTAAATCTTTTTTGTACTTTTTGATGATTACACTTTACTAGAGGAAGGTACGAAACAGATTTCATGTGTATAAAAATCGGAAATTTAAAAAAATGCTTAAATAGTCCAAATATTAGGCGTATTTTCAGTCCTTGTTAGGGAAAAAATTTGCCCTCTGGGCCGATTTCGCCCACTTTCAATCCCAACCGATCTGCAACCATAAGACACATTTAGGGACAATTTGAACCTCCATTTCCATTTCGTTCGGCCTCTATCGTGTTTTCAACAGACAGACAGACAGACGGACATGGCTAAATTGTCTTATAATTTTACCACGACCCAGAATATATATATACTTTATGGGGTCTCCGTTAAATATTTCAAGGTGTTACAAACGGAATGACACCCCATCCTGGAGGTGGAGGGTATAAAAATATTTAAAAAAGCGTTATAAAAATAGGAAAAAATAAAAATATTTTAAATCTTTTTTGTTGGAACAAATAATCTATAAAATCGGAAAAGTAATACATCTTTTGAGAATTCCGCTATATTTCAACTAGTCACATCTATAGATCACATCGGTTGATATTCGGATATAGTCTCCATAAAAATGTCCTTCCCGATTTGACACGAAGGATGATAACTTCTACATTTATTTTTAGACATTGTTTTCTTCGTTTGAGTGCAAGTTGTTGAAAAATAAAATAATTTCGTTTGCATTTATTGATATTTGTATACCCTCACTCTACAGAGTTGGAGGGTATAATCAAATGATATTTGAGACAGAAAAAAGTGAAACGCATTGAAGGAGTGACTTAAAACCCTAAGTATGTTTTGACCAAATATGTTTTACGACTTTTTAAGTTGTTTGAGCCATGTCCGTTCGTCTGGCTGGTGTACACAAATCTAGTTATCTACGTAAAATTGAAGCTGTTACAACTTATATACGGATAATCGGAATACTGTGAAATATGATATTTAGTAATGGTTTTATACATTCGCTTGGAATATGGGCGATATACTACCCACACAAGGTGGCATAAACTTTGGTTACAATAAAACCGACATAACATTCATACGGGTAGTCAAAATCATTTGCAAATAGATATTTGAAAATACTTCTATAATCAATTTAAACCTAAAAAATATGTACGCTTTAGATCTCCTCTTGTACCTCCCACACAATTTTTTCTATCCTAGGTAAAATTAAATGTTTTATTAATCCTTTACTTTGATCATGTTTTTACAATTATTAACAAATGGGTGGAAGATGGGTCCAATTGACATAAATTTCTAGTAAATAGGCTTTGTTTTCAATTTTAATGCTGGCTATAAAAATTTGATATTAAATATTTTTTATTTATTTTAATTTCACGATTCTGGCCCTCATACTTTGGTTGGTACCATTTTTATCCCACTTCCCCCTTTAAAGTACAAATTTCGAAAAATCCATTTATTTTGAACGTCTAGGTAGTCATGGGATTATATATGCCAAATTTGATTCCAGCTTAAACAATTTTGTGGTACTATTTTCATCCCTGTTTGTCCACTTTTATCTTTAAAGTAAAATTTCAATTTATATAGTCAGCCTTTTGTACCATTTTTATCCTTTTTTGGTTCGCTTTTTTTTGCTCATTCCCCCTGAAAAAGTGCAACTGTCGAAAAATCCATTTATTGAGAGTGTACGTTGGCGCGATCTCATGGACTAGCACCATTTATATCCCAGTCCCCTTAAAAGTAAAAATTAAAAAATAATAAAAAGTAGGCATGTTTCGCGTTTACACAGCCAGAAGAATTTACTCATTGAATGACATGACTTCATCTTCTGCTATGTAACTGGTACAATTTGTATCCCTTTTTGCTCCATTTCAACCCCTAAAAGAATGAATTGTGCAAAAATGTGGTTTTGGCCAAGTTCACGCCATATGATGAACGTACTTAAAATTTCAAGATTCTAGTTGCACCCGTTTAGCCCTTATTTATACCCTACACCACTTCGTGGGCTAGGGTATTATAAGTTAGTTTCGCGCCAAATATTTGTAACACCAAGAAATAATCGAGCTAGACCCACCTTTAAGTATACCGATCGGCTTAGAATCACCAGCTGAGTCGATTTAACGATGTCTGTCTGTCCGTCCGTCCGTCCGTTTGTCCGTCTGCTGTCCATGTAAGCTTGTTCGCACTCTACACGTCACAATTGTTGTCCGATTGTCATGAAACCTGGCAGAAGTTATTTTTCCTGGCCAAGGACTATCGGTATTGAATTTAAAGGAAATCGGTTCAGATTTAGATATAGCCCCCATACAAATGTCGCTCCCGATTTGTCATTTTCCGCTCTAGAAACCCCATCTTGTACCCGATTTTCTTTAAATTTTGCAGAACATCTTATAATCCAACTAGAAACACCTATGCTGAAATTGGGTAAGATCGGTTCAGATTTAGATATAGCCCCCATATAAATGTCGCTCCCGATTTGACTATTGCAGCTTTAAAAGCCACATATTGTGCTCGATTTTCTTTAAATTTGGCACAACATCTTATAATCTTACTAGAAACACCTATGCTGAAATTGGGTAAGATCGGTTCAGATTTAGATATAGCCCCCATACAAATGACGCTCCCGATTTGACATTTTTCGCTCTAGAAACCACATATTGTACTCGATTTTCTTTAAATTTTGCAGAACATCTTATAATCTTACTAGAAACACCTATGCTGAAATTGGGTAAGATCGGTTCAGATTTAGATATAGCCCCCATATAAATGTCGCTCCCGATTTGACTATTGCCGCTTTAAAAGCCACATATTGTGTTCGATTTTCTTTAAATTTGGCACAACATCTTATAATCTTACTAGAAACACCTATGCTGAAATTGGGTAAGATCGGTTCAGATTTAGATATAGCCTCCATACAAGTGTCGCTCCCGATTTGACATTTTCCTCTCTAGAAACCACATATTGTACCCGATTTTCTTTAAATTTTGCAGAACATCTTATAATCTTACTAGAAACACCTATGCTGAAATTGGGTAAGATCGGTTCAGATTTAGATATAGCCCCCATATAAATGTCGCTCCCGATTTGACTATTGCCGCTTTAAAAGCCACATATTGTGCTCGATTTTCTTTAAATTTGGCACAACATCTTATAATCTTACTAGAAACACCTATGCTGAAATTGGATAAGATCGGTTCAGATTTAGATATAGCCTCCATACAAGTGTCGCTCCCGATTTGACATTTTCCGCTCTAGAAACCCCATATTGTACCCGATTTTCTTTAAATTTTGCAGAACATCTTATAATCTTACTAGAAACACCTATGCTGAAATTGGGTAAGATCGGTTCAGATTTAGACATAGCCCCCATGTAAATGTCGCTCCCGATTTGACTATTGCCGCTTTAAATGCCACATATTGTGCTCGATTTTCTTTAAATTTGGCACAACATCTTATAATCCAACTAAACAAAACTATGGTGAATGTGGGTAAGATCGGTTCAGATTTAAATATAGCCCAAATACAAATGTTGCTCCCGATTTGACTTTTGCGCTTTAGAAACCACATATTGTACCCGATTTTCTTTAAAATTGGCACAATATCTTGTAGTCCAACTAAACAAAACTATGGTGAAAGTGGGTAAGATCGGTTCAGATTTAAATATAGCCCAAATACAAATGTTGCTCCTGAATGTTTAACCGATTTTGGCCAAACTTTACATATTATATATCACCAATAAACATACATGGTGAAAGCGGGTCACATCGTTCCAGCTTTCAATATACCCCCATATAGATGTCCTTTCCGATTTAACATTTTTGTCAAACACATATATTTACAGGATGCAAAAATCCTTCCCGATTTCACTTTTTTGCCGAATTGAATTGCAATGAGAATTGTTTGGGTGATGCCCATATGTCCATACTTTGGTATACTACTGTATAATTTGTATTTGTTTGTCGGACAATTGGATCAATTATCATATTATTTACCATATTCGTTAAATTTGACTAAAGATTAATTTATAGCATATAAATTATATGAATATAATTTATATGAACTACATAAAATTGCTCCCATGAAATACCTGGGTTTAGTAATCAAAGCGAGGTACATACGCAGGGAGTGGTGTAGGGTATTATATAGTCGGCCCCGCCCGACTTTAGCCTTTCCTTACTTGTTTTTTATTCCTTTAGTAAAATTTGTATCCCTTTCTTCCATTTTTAAAATGAATGTACACCTCATGAGTGATCAGTCACTCCACAATTATATTAAAACGGGTCGGTTTGTATGGGAAAGCTTGCTTTTTTAGGATTGCTCCCAAAATATTTCAACTATATTTTTACCTTCGCGTAGCTAGCGACGATTTTACTTAACCTCCAAAAAATCATGATTATTTTATCTAGGCGATGGTAAAATATATAGCCGAAATATTTTTATGTTATTCATCTAAGTATATTCATTTAGTATATTTTTTACTTTTCAAACCACTGTGCCATAGTTAGCCGCGGTAGTTAAAATTGTGTGGATGTTGGCGTTGATGGCCGTAACATGTGTCCTGTCCTTTTTGAAGAAATCATCAATAACATACGAAAATTTATAAGGCGGCGGTCGCCATTAAAAAATGAATATTTATATATGTGACGGACGGACGGACGGACGGACGTTGGGCAAAGAAGAAGAAAAGCGGACGGAGGAAAATCCAAAAAGAGGACCTGCAGCAAGAAAAAGAAAAAACACTCAAAACATGCCGCCAATGCCTTGTGAGCAAAGATAACGCGACACAAACGAATTGAACAGCCTGGACACCAGCAGTAGCAGTCAACAACAGTCAACAGCCAGCAGCAGATGCAGATGCACCTCCGAACCCGCCACAGACAACAGGTATTTTTCCTTGGATGGTGGAGTTGTTAATGATTAGGCCGGACGAACGGACCCGGGCCGGCGAGTAAACGAGGGAGGGTTGATGCATAAAAATTAAAAAGACATGAAAAAATAACCAGATAACAGTAGTAGCGACTCGGATTCCGATTCGAATTTGAATTCGTATCCGTATTCTTATGTTCTGATGCTGTTGCTGTGGTTGTTGGCGTTCGTGTTTTTTTTGTCTTCCTTCTCTCGTTTTAAATGAATTTTGACATTATGTTTGGACAAACAAATGATTGCACTTAGGCGGACAACATCAGAGCTCAGCCAGCCAGCCAGCCAGCTCTACCAGCCATGATGGAAACACTCCTCGGCAACCAGAGACAAAGCGGCGCGGCGCGTTCATATGTGTGCGTGGAGCAAAGATGGTCGTTTCTTTTATGAATTGCTTTCATTTACATGAAATGGGAAATAAATGTTCCTAAGGAGGCTGTAGAGGTGTTGAATAGGTGTAAGATGGACAGTGGTTTGGAAGGATCTTGTTTACTTACCTCCGCAAAAAAATAATAAAATAATAATTTATTAGATGTGAGAATTTCCATTCACGAAATGAGAGTGATCTTAGTCTAATTCCACTTTCATTAGAATAGAACAATTTGCCACCACTTCCATACTGCCATGCACTTCCACCCGATAATACCCAGGACGTAGAGGCGTAGGGAATTATCGCTGGGAATTGGGCAGCTGTCACACTCCAGCCTACGTTTTGTCATGGGCGATGTGAAAAGTTCACCCACCGGAGCATTCGTACAACAATCGTTCAGTGCCGTCATACATAAAAGCTTGTATTCGTTATTTAGAATTTGCGTGAAAGCTTTGGGGCCAGCACGAAAAGGAGTCAACGTATAAGAAATGCCACTGGAGCTATAATAGACCCTGGCCGAAAACATTGCCGCATCCGTATCAAGATCAACTTTAACATCCATGTAGCCACTAAAGCGAAACACCCCACGAGCTGGACGCATAGCATACAACTCGATCTCTAGTAAATCGGGTGCTGCTGTGCTACAACCAATTTCCAGGACGTCGACATTATACTTGAAAATACAGACGGTGAATGGGCGAACAATTCTCAAAAAAAAATTCTGACTTACCTTTGCCGCTGTCTTATATACGAATACGTTGAGAATTAATATGAGAATCCTTAAGCGAATGGACATGTTTGTTCAGCGTAAATTGAAGTGAGAAACTGAATGAGGACGTCCGTATGGGACCGGTTTAAATATTCGTACGCCGTGCACCGTGTTTAATGTTCTTTAATGACACGCTAAAAACGGAGTAATTGCTCAAAATGATCTGATAAGTCGCTTTTAATAATGCCAGTTGTTGTTAAGTGTTGATAGATGTTGTTGATATTTTCCAATTATTATTGTTTTTAATGTGTTGTTCGACATGTCGAAAGTGTGAGAATACAATGTCCGCTTGTAACTTGGATTAATTACACTCAGTTGCAGCTATTTATGACTATAGATATGATAATTCGCCTAGTCTCACCTAGGGATGTCAAAAACCGGCCAACTTCGAGAAACCGGTTTTCGGTTTGTTCAAAAATATAGAATTTTCAAAAAAAAAAACGTTTTTTATAATTTGATAAAACAGATGAAACTGTTTTTTTATTTATAAGCTAAAACGGAAAACGAATTTAAAAAAAAACCCTCTGGTTTATGTATATATGCAATTGGAGGGATGTACATTCCAAATTGTGTCATTTTTGTCCCATTTCATCCGCCAAGAGTTTTATAAATTTTTGATGCTTTTAGACTAAAGCAAAAATTAAAAAAAATGCTTAAAAATAGTCTAAATATTAGAGGGTATTTTCAGTCCTTATTAGGGAAAACAAGTAAAAAAGCGTAAAGTTCGGCCGGGTCGAACTTTATATACCCTCCACCATGGATTGCATTCCACAGAGGTTGTCGGTTTGCGTAGAAGTGCAGTAATATTACAGGAAAATATAATTTTTTTAATATAGCCAAACCAAAACAAATATTGAAAAAATAATTTTATAAATAAATATAATATTTTAATTATTTCAAACCATTAGTTATTTCAAATCAAAAAATAAATATTCTTTTATTTATATTTTCAATAAGCTTAAATGACATAAATATTGGTAGATAGTGTGTGCTACAGTTGGTTGTAATTCGAATCTATTTTAATTCCAAAAGTAAAAATTTTGAACATCCATTATCAGACGTACATAGTACAAAATAACCTAACTTCATGATTCAACCAATTTTTGCGTAAAAGAAGAATTACGAATTTGGAAAAAAACTTGTTATTTTGCATGTCTATGCAGTCAGAGGAATGTAAATATACACCGAATTCCATTATTCCAGCTGTGTCCATTTGGTTGGTACCATTTTTACCCCCTTGACGTTTCTACGCAATTAGAATTTCATCATTCTAGCTGTAGTCGTTTAGTTGGTACTATTTTTATCCCTCTGTACCATTGTATCCCTTGAAAGTATTCGAAAAAAGAATTTCGAAAAATACGTTTATTTTCCGTGTCTACGCAGTCAGAGGAATGTATACTCCGAATTGCATGACTCTAGCTGCGGTCATTTGGTTGGTACTATTTGTATCCCCATTTCCATTTTAACCCCAAAAAGTACGAATTTCGAAAAATTCTTCTATTTTCCGTGTCTACGCAGTCAGAGGAATGTATACTCCGAATTTCATGACTCTAGCTGCGGTCATTTGATTGGTACTATTTTTATCCCCTTTTTTAATTTTAACCCCAAACAGTACGAATTTTGAAAAATCCGTGTATTTTACTTGTCTATGCAATCAGAGGAAGGTATACACCGAATTTCATTATTCTAGGTACAGCCGTTTGGTTGGTACCATTTTTATTCCTCTAATCCCATTTTACCCTTTAAAAGTACGAATTTGGAAAAAATACTTTTATATTATGTATCTACTCAATTAGAGGAATGTACACACCGAATTTCGTGTTTCTAGCTGTTGTCGTTTAATATGTACCATTTTTATCCCTTTTTGCCCCATTTCACCCCCTACAAATAAGAATCACTCTATGGTGCACGTTTTTGCTATAAGGGGAATGCGCATACCAAATATCAAGCAAATATAAACAGACATATTCAAAGAACATGCTTAAATACGCTAAAATATTAGGGATTATTATGGGTATTTTTAGTCCTTGTGAGGGAAAAAATTTTCCCTTAAGGCCGATTTCGGCCCGTTTCAATCCCAACCGATCTACGACTATAAGACATATTTATGGAAAATTTGAACATTCTAGCTCTTTTCGTTTAGATGCTAGCGTTCTTTCAACAGACGGACAGACGGACGGACGGTCGGACGGACATGGCTAGATCGTCTTAGAATTTTATGACGATCAAGAATATATATACTTTATAGGGTCTCAGGTCGATATTTCAAGGTGTTACAAACGGAATGACAAAGTTAGAATACCCCCATCCTGGAGGTGGAGGGTATAAAAATTTCCTTCTGTGCCGATTTCGCCCACTTTCAATCCCAACCGATCTGCAATCATAAGACGCATTTGGGGAAAATTTGAACCGGCAGCTAGCGTATTTTCAACAGACAGTCCGTCTGTCTGTCTGGCTATATTGTCTTAGAATTTTACCACGACCCAGAATATAAATACTTTATGTGGTCTACGATTAATATTTCAAGGTGTTACAAACGGAATGACAAAGTGAGTATACCCCCATCCTTGGGTGGAGGTTAGAATAACCGGTTAACCGATATTAAATCACCAGTAGTCGGCGTTGAAGTCAACACCGGTTAACCGGTTTTCGGTTTTGACATCCCTAGTCTCACCCTGGCGGATAAAAGAGCAACTAGAAAAAGCTTAGCGCCTTCAAGTAGTATCTTAAGAACCGAGCTGTGTGTGGACTACTTCCTTTTCATGACCATTTAATTCGTTTGTATATTATTTTTGATCCACTGTACCTGAGTCCATTGTCCAAACCCGGTTATTTTTTACACTGAAGATTGGTATGAAATCCTGACCCAAAATGTCTTCAATGAAAATAAGGGAAAAGGAGAGAAAGAACAGAGCAGAGCCTTGGAATACATAAAGAATTGCATTTTCGCAAGTGAGTGGGAATTCCCGGAAACGGGAATTATTTTTTCTATTACAGGGGATCCCGGGAAATCGACAACATACTATATAAAACCATATTGTTTAAATTATATTATCTCGCCTAACAAACAAATTGAACTCAAATAAATTATAAATTTCAAAACTTTTTGCCAATGATCAAAACTTATATATAGGGTCCGCCAAATATTTTTTTTGAAAATGCTATAAAAAACTGCTGAATATTTTCTCAAGTTTTTTTATTTGAAAGTACAATCCTTCCGGTTTTTTTATTTTATTTATTTATTTAAAACATTATATACAATAATTCATAAATATGTAGGTGCCTCAGCGCCGCAAGGCATTAGAGAGGCAAGTTGGCATAATTCATTACAAAAGAAAAAATGTTTATTTATTACAATTGTATAAAATCATACAAATAATATTGGACAAATAGTATATCAGAAGCGTATTATCTATGACAAAATATCCTCAATATGTGAATGTAAAAAGGTTTTTAACATAATTTTAAAACCTGAAAGTATTGCACATGATTTTATATATAGGGGCAAGTTGTTAAATTCTCTACTACCAGAATGTTCAACGCGTTGTTTAGTTGTCTCTGTACGACAAAATGACACTCTCAGTTACTGGTTGTTACGAGTATTAACTGAAACTTGATTTCGTACAAAACTTACTGTGTGATGACCTATATTATGCAGGCATTTGAAGACATATAAAAGAGTTTGTAGTTTGTAAACACCATATATTGGTAAAACGGTAGGAAAAACATCAAAATATAGAGAATATGTTGAATGTGTTATTGGCAAATTTCCAACAGCTTTTAACGCTTTGTTTTGGAGTCGTTGCAGGGATCTCAATTCTGTACTCTTTTTGTGAGCATATATGATTGCCAAATAGTTAATATAGCTCTGAATTAATGTTTGGTAAATCAATAATTTAGTATTTCGATCAAATTTATACTTGAATTTGAATAACAAACCAATTGCAGAAGATATTTTGTACTTCACGTGGTGAATGTGTTGATCCCAGACAAGGTTTGATTGCAGATGTAATCCTAGATACTTTACTGAGTTTACCTCTTGTATCTCATTTCCATCGACATTTATGGAAAATATTGAATTGAAACGACCATGCGGTCTAAAACGTATCAATTTGGTTTTAGTTGGATTAATAAAAAGCTTATTTATTCTCATGTATTCAATTATCAGAGCTGAGTCACGTTCCATGTAAGGTTTTACTGCAGCTTCATACTTTTATGGATAAAAAAGGCATATATCGTCAGCATACATAAACAGCTTACCAGTCAACTCTAAGTTCTTCAAATCTTTGTATACATAACAAAAAACAAGGGACCTAACACACTACCCTGAGGCACTCCATGCTCAACCGGCACCGACTTGCTCTTCTTATCCTTGATCTGAACAAACTGCTTTCTGTTTTCCAGATAGGATTTAAAAGTAATAAAACATTGCCACAAATGCCATAATACTGAAGTTTCTGTATCGGAATCTTGTGGTCAATCATATCAAAAGCCTTAGATAAATCGAAGAAAATTCCAGTAACGCCACTGTAACCCTCATCCAACAATTTGCATATATGATTTTGGACATTAACTGTTGCTTCTTCTGTGCCACAACCTTTCCGAAAGCCATATTGACAGTCGTTGAGTAAATCATTTCCTTCCAAATATGCAACTACTTGCCGGTGAAGAATTCTTTCAAAAATGTTATTAATAGCAGGCAATACAGACATTGGACGAAACTTGCCAATCGTGGTCGAGTTTTTCTCCTTTGGTATGGGTACAACTTTATGAATCTTAAAAATGTCAGGATACGATTTCGCAATTATCATATTATTAAAAATTTTAACCAAGTGCGGAACAATGCTGTTGCTACACTTCTTTAATACTTTGGGCGATATATTATCATGACCGCAACTTTTACCTGACGATAAAGTGAAAATTCCATCTTCCATTTCTTCTCTAGTGGTGTAATTGAGTATTAATAGAGTGTTACAATAATGGAGAGTTCTCAGCGATTTGCAATTATCGGAAGAATATTCATCTATTCCTTCCTTTAGATCTTTTATTGACTTTAAATAATGAGTGTTTAATATTTCAGTCTTGCTTACATCGTTTGGTATAAAATTACCGTTAGAATCTTTAATGGATATCCGTTTCTCTAAACTTCTACCGAGTGTATCATTTAAAAACTTCCAGGTCTTCCTGGGATCATTTTGAAAGCTTGACAAATTATTTGCATAAAAGTTGTCGGTTAATAATGGAAAATAATTTCATTCAAATGGCTGCTGAATAGTTGAAAAAAAACGTTAAATGGCGGACCCTATACTTTTAAATAAGAGGTTTATATACTCATGGTATATTTTGTAAATTTATTGGATTATGTCAGCATGTGTGGGACATCTTCGATTACCATTCCTCATATTACCTCATCTCATTTCTCTATCGTTTTACCATGCTTCTATCCTAAGAGCTACACTAAGTTTTACCCTACTTCCCACAGAAAATAATCACCCAAGGACTGAGCAGGGCCACAAAGTAGCCACGTCTGGCAGTGGGACCTGTTAAGATTTCTAATTTTATTGGAGAAAGTAGTGTGCCTCAATTCTGTAATCCACTTTCCGTAGCTCAATATTGATATTTCTTTAATACAGTTTATTTACTTTATATTGTATGGATACGTTTTTATACCCTTCACTAGGGTATTATGTCTTTATGCATTTGTTTGTAACAGCCCTAAGGAGACAAGATAGACCGATCGTTTATTATACAGATGGGCTTAAATCACTTTTTCAGTCGATTTAGCAATGTCCGTCTGTCTGTCCATATATTGTTGTAATCGGTTCATATTTAGATATAGCTCTCATAATAATTTCGCTCCCAATTTGACTTTTTTCGCTCGATATGTGGTCTTTTTCCCCGATTTCAACTGTAATGGGGAAGAAAGTAGAGGTTCCTTACTTGTTTTTAATTTATTAGTAAAATTTTACATAACTCCTGTACGATTTCTCACAGATATTGATGTCTGCCCAATTTATTCATAAAATATAAAAAAAAAATAGATTATCCCCAAATATTAGTAACATTATTTGTAATCCTCTATTCTGCTATATACACTTCAAATCAATTATAAGTGGTATTCAAAGTAGAAGATTTGAATCGACAGCTGGCATACATCTAATTAAAAGTTATCGTTGTTCCTACTTTTTACTATGTTATAGTGGAAACATGGTGAAAAACTGAGCACAAAAATAGTTAAAAGTTTCTATGCGAATTCTCGGTATTTTCCCGCGGTTACTCTCGGGATTCAAACCCCGGTGGGAAGGAATTTAACGTATGGAGCAGAGTGTTCACTTTGTACACAGAAAGTCTCGGGTTCGGATCGTGGCATTTATTACTTGGCTGCATACTACCACTATCATGATTTCCACCCTGCTAAAGGTTTCGTTCAGGTGACTTTTCAACAACATAGCCGGCCTCTTTAAGCTAATGATTCTCACAAACGAAACGAGAAGCGCAACTCACAATTTTATAAATTTATGGTTTTACTAGTGTAAATCAAATATTTAACGACTTCGCCCATTTTCAATCCCGACAGATCTACAACTATTAGATGTAATCTGGGAAAATGTGGACGTCCTGGCTTTTTTCGTTTATATGCTAGCGTGCTTTCAACATTTCAACAGTCGGACGGTCATAGCTAGATCGTCTTAAAATGTTACCAGAATACAGAATATTTATACTTTATGGGACCTCCGTTGAATATTGCAAGGTGTTACAAACGGATTGACAACATGAATATAACCTCATCCAAATGTGGATGGTATAAAAATATTGGTTATTAAAAAATACGGGAAATTAAGAAAAAATTAAAAAATATATAATTTGATAATTATACCCTACACCACTTCGTGGGCTAGGGTATTATAAGTTAGTTTCGCGCCAAATGTTTGTAACACCAAGAAATAATCGAGCTAGACCCACCTTTAAGTATACCGATCGGCTTAGAATCACCAGCTGAGTCGATTTAACGATGTCTGTCCGTCCGTCCGTCCGTCTGTCCGTCTGCTGTCCATGTAAGCTTGTTCGCACTCTACAGGTCGCAATTGTTGTCCGATTGTCATGAAACCTGGCAGAAGTTATTTTTTCTGGCCAAGGACCATCGGTATTGAATTTAAAGGAAATCGGTTCAGAGTTAGATATAGCCTCCATACAAATGTCGCTCCCGATTTGACATTTTCCGATCTAGAAACCACATATCGTACCCGATTTTCTTTAAATTTGGTACAACATCTCATAATCTAACTAGAAACACCTATGCAGAAATTGGGCAAGATCGGTTCAGATTTAGATATAGCCTCCATACAAGTGTCGCTCCCGATTTGACATTTTCCGATCTAGAAACCACATATCGTACCCGATTTTCTTTAAATTTGGTACAACATCTTATAATCTAACTTGAAACACCTATGCAGCATTTGGGTTAGATCGGTTCAGATTTAGATATAGCCTCCATACAAGTGTCGCTCCCGATTTGACATTTTCCGATCTAGAAACCACATATTGTACCCTGTTTTCTTTAAAATTTGCACAACATCTTATAATCCAACTAAAAAACCTATGGTGAAAGTGGGTAAGATCGGTTCAGATTTAGATATAGCCCTCATACAAATGTTGCTCCTGAATGTTTAACCGATTTTGGCCAAACTTTACATATTATATTTCACCAATAAACATACATGGTGAAAGCGGGTCACATCGTTCCATATACCCCCATACAAATGTCCTTTCCGATTTAACATTTTTTGTCAAACACATATATTTACAGGATGCAAAAATCCTTCCCGATTTCACTTTTTTTACCGAATTGAATTGCAATGAGAATTGTTTGGGTGATGCCCATGTGTCCATACTTTGATATACTACTGTATAATTTGTATTTGTTTGTCGGACAATTGGATCAATTATCATATTATTTACCATATTCGTTAAATTTGACTAAAGATGAATTTATAGCATATAAATTATATGAATATAATTTATATGAACTACATAAAATTGCTCCCATGAAATACCCGGGTTTAGTAATCACAGCGAGGTACATACGCAGAGAGTGGTGTAGGGTATTACATAGTCGGCCCCGCCCGACTTTAGCCTTTCCGTACTTGTTTTATATTAAACTAGAAGCAATTTGCTGGAAATTAGCCAAAAACAATATATTTCTATTTCATAGCGGAAAAAAGTTACGAAGTTTTTAAAATTACTTTATGGCAAAATTCCTGATTTTCGATTCGCCCTAATGTACGCAATTTTTTATTTTTGGAAAATGGGGGAATGCAGTTTTATTTCCCTCATTCAAAGTACAAATTTGAAAACTTTCAGTTTTGTTAAGTTTCCTATTGTCAATTCTCACTCACAAGAGAGGGAAGTAGAAATTAAAGTGCAGTTGTAACAATCAGAAGGTCCACTGTTCTACCCCTGGTTGTGGTCTTTCAAAATAAAGAACATCCTTCCTGTGACAAACCCATGTTAAATTCATTGGCGAAGAGCCCAATTTTTAGAACTTCCGAATCACAAGATTAACATATTTTTCGCTTATTCGCATGCTCTCTTTTTGCTGGGATATGATAGCACTTGTCACACATCTCTCTCTCTCTCTATTATTCTCTTCACAAAGATCATACTTCCAAATAATATCCCTTTACTCAATATAATGTGTGCACACTTCCTCCGTTAGGCTCGTTAAAAACGCACAAATGCAAGCTTTTTTAAAGAGCGCTCCTGTGTTTCGTCTCTTGTGGACTCTGCTATTCATTTTAAGAATAAGCTGTCATTCTGTTAAGATCAGTGTGGTTCGAAGTACCCAGTAATGACATATCATTATTTTTAGCATTACCTTGTAATGACAGCTCGTTACTCTCTGCATTATTTTGAATTAATTACTTCCTTATAATGGTTTAAATAAATAGTTATTGGTAAGTTAAATTTCATAGAACTTCAGATTTTAAAATTTAATTTTCTACATTTTTGTGGTGAGTCAGAGAATAACAGTGCTGTTGTTAACGCAGCTTAGTTATCCAGGATTAAAGAAAAAGCAGCCCAAAATTCTGTATTCAGATTGTTAACAACTAGATACAAAGTATATAATTTAATTAAAATATTGTTTTCATCACTTATTAAGCCCATTATTGATAATACATTATTTGGCTAGTTATCAATAATGACTTACTTTGTATCTTATTCATTAATTTTTCGTAAGCGTGCGTGGAAGTACTTTTTTCTCAACTTTTTGTAAGCGTGCGTGGTAGTACTTATTTTTAACAATCCCTTTATAAAAATAATTAGAAACGGATCCGAAAAATAAGTAGTGAAGGTTTTTGTTTTTGGCTTACTCCCCAAATTACTTGGTAATTAGAGTTTTTGCAGGGTAGTAAAGGAATTTCCCCGAAAATCTTACTCAAACCACTGTGTCGCAGAGCACTTTACATGATTGTCGTACACATTTGTGGTGGCAATGAAATCAATTTTATGTTAAACACTGAATGAATTTCTGTTAATTAGATTTAATGATGTCCATTAAAGACAACAACAAAAAACACAAAACCCCCAGATACATGGATGTACAGCAGCAGCAGCAGACAACAACAACTACTGCGTTACTTCCCCAACTCCGTGTTAATGGAAAATGGAGAGGAAAAATCAGGTTTAGACATTTTCTGCCGTAAATTAATAACGAATGGAGAAAAGGTGTTTTCGTAAAGAATATCATAACATTCGATTAGCGAAGAAATGGCAGATAAAATGAAAGCATTCGAGCGAATGGATGGATGGTTCCCAAAGAGAAATGGCACAGTGGCAAAATTTATGCAAAACTGTCACTTAAATCACCCAGCCATAGGCAATCTCACCGGCAAACTCCACTCCCTTTTATACCAGCGCGAAAAAAAATGAGGAAATTTATCCAAAACTTATCTCGGAAACATAACTCAGGGGAATACAAACCTATATAACACGTACGGACGCGACAAAAGAAATGCCAAGAAAATTACCAGAGATGTTCAATATTGCTCAATGCCACAACAACATTGAACACGCAAAGGTATTGGGAAAGCGCGCTTATCCTCTCATCCCCAGTGGGGAGACTTTCTGTCACATGACCGGGTATTAATAATAGTTGTGAACTGAGAAGTACTGATGGCGATGATGATGACGCAGGTGATGGAAGATGGGCAACAGTTGGTAGCAACATTATACAAATGTTCGTACGTTTGCCAAGTCAACACCTGAACGAACATTAGTTCGTTGTAGAGGCCTGGCCACGGCTGCCAACCAACCTACTAAAGTGTCTAAAATATCATCAACAACATTGTACATGTAAATAGTTGTTGTACTGTAAAGTAGACAACAACATTGCCAACAACACTCACTGGCAGATGATGATAGCAACTGCAACAGGGCTGGCTCAAACGTAGCATAAGTACTGTCCGCCCAGCTACGGCTTGAGAGTGTAAAAGGCCTAGGCGGCAGGCCTTCATGTGGAGCCCTTAGTTATCAGACTATACATTTTTTATTCTCCGGTAAATCCGGAATTCCATCGTATATTGGATCGGATCCAAACCACCATTTTAGGTTTGTTCCAAGAGGCCTTCCTAATACCGCTGCTGGCTACATCCGCACGTAGATAGTAGATACAACAAACATATAACTACTTTTGAAATCAGCAGCAACAACAAACGATCATAAGTTTTGTCAGATAACAACTAACACGAGTTTTTACTTAAATACTTTTTCTCCTCTTTCCTTTCCGTACTGCTGTTGTTGTTGTTGCTGTTGCTATTGTTTCGTGTGTAGTGCCAAACGTACCGTGTGGCAAAAAGGGTTGCCGATTACCAGGGATAGTTGTCGCCGAAGTGGGAATACGATTTCACGTAGAGTATTTAAAGGATATTAGAGGTTTAATGGGAAGATGAGTCATTAGAGGTGGTCATAGGCAATAGTTAGGGATTGATAATCGAGTCTGCAAAGCACTGTTGTAAATAATGAGGTAGAATTGAGGGGCTTAGAACAAAAATCGGTTATGTTTTTTTTTGCGACCAAAATAGGTTTTGTTTTTATTTGAAAAATTGGAAAAAGTGTGCAAAAGTGGAATATTTTTTAAGAGCAACAAGTAAAAACGGCGTTAAGGTCGGCCGGGCCGAACTTTATATACCCTCCACCATGGATTGCATTCCACAGAAGTTGTAGGTTTTCGTAGAAGTGCAGTAATATTACAGGAAAATATAATTTTTTAATGTAGCCAAATCAGAACAAATACAAATATGGAAAAAATAATTTTATAAATAAATATAATATTTTAATTATTTCAAACCATTATTTATTTCAAATCAAAAAATAAATATTCTTATATTTATATTTTCAAAAAGCTTAAATACCATAAATATTGGTACATAGTGGGTGCTACAGTTGGTTGTATTTCCATTCTAGTTTAATTCCAAAAGTACAAATTTTGAAAATCCATTATCAGACGTACATGGTGGAAAATAACCTAACTTCATGATTCAACCAATTTTTGGCGTAAAAGAAAAGGTACGAATTTGGAAAAAAACCTTTTATTTGCGTGTCTATGCAGTCAGAGGAATGAATACACCGAATTCCATGATTCCAGCTGCGCCCATTTGGTTGGTACCATTTTTACCCCCTTGACGTTTCTACGCAATTAAAATTTCATCATTCTAGCTGTAGTCGTTTAGTTACCACTATTTGTATCCCTCTGTACCATTGTATCCCTTGAAAGTACGAATTTCGAAAACTTCGTCTATTTTCCGTGTCTACGCAGTCAGAGGAATGAATGAATACTCCGAATTTCATGACTCTAGCTGCCTTCATTTGATTGTTACTATTTTTATCCCCTTTTTTCATTTAACCCCAAACAGTATGAATTTCGAAAAATCTGTTTATTTTAAGTGTCTACGTAATCCGAGGAATGCATACACCGAATTTCATTATTCACTGTGTAGCCGTTTGGTTGGTACCATTTTTATCCCTCCGTACCCATTGTATCCCCTGAAAGTACGAATTTTGAAAAAACCTTTTATTTTTCATATATATTTCAAAGTAATTTATATTCCGAATTTCATGACTCTAGCTGCGGTCATTTGGTTGGTACTATTTTTATCCCCTTTTTCTATTTTGACCCCAAAAAGTACAAATTTCGAAAAATCAGTTTATTTTCCGTGTCTACACAGTCAGAGGAATGTATACACATGTATATACAATTTCATTATTCTAGGTGCAGCCGTTTGGTTGGTACCATTTTTATCCCTCTATTCCAATTTTACCGCATAAAAGTACGAATTTGGAAAGGGGAATGCGCGTACCAAATATCAAGCAAATATAAACAGACATTTTCAAAAAAACATGCTTAAATACCCTAAAATATTAGGGATTGTTTTGGGTATTTTTAGTCCTTATGAGGGAATATTTTTCCCCTTTGGGCCGATTTCGCCCCGTTTCAATCCCAACCGATCTACGGCGCATTTATGGAAAACTTGAACGTTCTAGCTCCTTTCGGTTAGATGGTAGCGTGCTTTCAACAGACGGACGACATGGCTAGATCGTCTAAGAATTTTATGACGATCAAGAATATATATACTTTATAGGGTCTCAGATCGATATTTCAAGGTGTTACAAACGGAATGACAAAGTTAGCATAGCCCCATAAAAATGGGATACAAAGCCAGTGGGAGTATAAATGCGGCAAAGCAGAAACTTAAGTCATGTTCTTCATATGTAATTTTTAAGAACATAAACATAAGTACCATTTTGGAACGTTATAATATCTTTATCTTTCCTTAACGAATTATAACGTCATATTGTCAAACAATTCAAGTACCCAACTGGCTACCGCATCGTGCAGTGCATCTCGGATTGGAGAAACATAACATACGAACGTGTTCGCTTTCCTAAGGTGACAATCGCAAAGCAATACGAGGCAAATTCCCTTCAAGGATGGAGTGGAAAACTCTTTTATCTTTTATGAGACTGAGGTATACACGAACCGCTGCAAAATAGATTGTGGTTCTGATATCTTCTCAGAAAAAACTGTCATTCCGATTTCTTGAAAGCTGCAGCGCCTTTCTGGCGGAAGTCTTTGCAATTGAAAGCATGTAGTAAACTTTCGACAACCGGTCGGATCGGAATCTTTGGAGACAGCTAAGCTTTTGTTTCTTAGTAGGTCAGGGCAATGACTTTTGTGCGAACGCGAGGATGGTATCTACTTCAAGTACCCAAGCTATGGAGTTGGTCGCAACACCAATAGGATCTGCTAAAAGTGAACCGAACTAATTTAAAGTGGAAAAACAATTCTATATAACATAAAAGACGTACCAGAGACCTCCCAAACTAAAATAGAAGGAACTTATCTAGAGCTATCGCAGATATTTAAATTCTTTATTGAAATATAAATAGAAAGAACAGACAGTCGCACACTTCTTTTGTGACTGCCTAGTGGTCGCTTTCCTCCACGGGACGTTAAGCGGTGCTTTAAGCACCTCTAATGAACCCACGGCACATGTCCCTTGCACAGCAATTATAATACGATGTTTATTTAATCTAATATCTCAGACTGGATTTAACAGACCTTTCCGAGGGCATTATTTAACGCGCCCATGAAGGATAGTGGGTACGTAAACCAACCAACCAAACCTATTGTGTTATGTGGAAAGAATATGTCCAGTGGAAAATGTGTACATTGTCCACATTGACATCCTTATTGCGTATCTTCCCTAAATATGTAATTTTATCCGATTGGTATTCCAAGAACTAATATTTCAGTATAAGCAAACATTGGTTAGTGATCATCTTTATTTTGATCTGAATATCAGTCTATCCCATTATTCTTCGCAAGATAAGTGTAGCAAAACTTAGCTTTCAGTCACTCATTTTTTTACACAGAACCAACACTCAGGGGATGCCCCCTCTAAGTGCATTGCGTTGGTGAAAGGAAGAAAAGTTACTGGAATGAGGAAAGAGGGAGTAGTGTCTTTTGATAATTGTTTTGCATTTCTGAATATCGTAATTGTCGGGAAAGATATTTGTCGGAAGTCGATTCCACATGCGGATAGTACGAGTGAAGAACGAATTCATTCTGTAATGTGTAGTGCGGTCGGATGTCCAATCGACAACAAAATTGTGAGAGTTCCTGGAAAGTCGCGTACCGAAAGTCTACCGAACTTTCTCACGGGCGCGCCTGGGCAGTATAACATCACGAATATCCGAAGAACAAACGCCATGAAAGTATCTATAAAACAAGGATACACAACCCACATTACGACGATGTTCAAGGGAGACAATATTATTGGATATCCTACCGTCACCTATCAACACCATCGCCCTCCTCTGGACATAGACAATAGTTTCAGGAAAGATCCTGGAGCAGCCGAGTTGTATTCCATCTTTGGTCTGATGTAGGTAGTGTAGTGCTTCTTTCGCCACATCAAATACATGTCCATCGAACATCGCATTGCATATTCATGCACAGAGTATACAATTGCTCAATATCCACACCGTTCATAGAAATTGACGACACTGTTGGATCAGTGAATCGCTTGTGAGGCAATAAGAAGCACTGGGTCTAACGTGCAATATAATCTCCTCTATTCACTTGACCCCATTCGGAAATGGCCAGTAAATCCTGGCTGAGTGACTCAACCATCAATCGCCATTTGTCCTCAATTTCTTGACGACTTGGTCTATGATCGAATGAGTATGAACGACAGAGGTTGCTGTCATCCACGAAAGAGTAGATTGGATTCGAAGTCCGATCCAAGAGGTCGTCGATGAAAATAAGAAAAGGGGAGGGGAAAAGGACAGAGCCCTTAGGTACTCCTGCGGTTAACCTATGCTCATCGGATGAAAACCCATCTGCAACAAAACGATCTCTGAGGAAGCTCGATATGAATCGAGAGAGTAAAGTAACTACCAACACCAAAAGCGACAAGCTTTGATATGAGTTCGCTATGCCAGACTCTATCGAAGGCCTTTGATAGATATATCTAGAGCAACGACCTTATTGTCACAAACTGGTGGATGGATCGATTCCACTTTTCGGGCAGCAGTTTCATCAGGTCCCCCGTAGATCGATTCCTACGGAAGCCAAACTGTCGATCATTAAGTAAGTCATTGGTCTCTAAATACCTCTATATACCTTTGGGTATATGTTGTATATTTACAATTTTTCAACGTTGTGGGAAGGGGTCTTCCAAAACCACTTACATAGGACAAGTGCTGTAATGTCATCCTGGAACGGAGATTTATTTACGTCGAGATTTGTGAGAACCCTTTTAACTCCATCCGTTCGAAAAAATATCTGAGGCATAGAACTAGATAAGTTTTCAATCAAAAAGAATGGCGACCATTTTAATAAAAACCAGTAAGGAAAGGCTAAAGTCGGGCGGGGCCGACTCTATGATACACTCCACTTTCAATCCGAATACAATTCAATTCGGTGAAAAAGTGAAAACGGGAAGGTTTTTTGTATCCTGTAAATGTATGTGTTTGACAAAAAAATTTATATCGGAAAGCACATTTGTATGAGGATATATTGAAACCTGGAACGAAATAGGTGAAATATAAAATGTATAGTTTGGCCAAAATCGGTTAAACTTATTGGAGCAACATTTGAATTTGGGCTATATTTAAATCTGAACCGATCTTACCCACTTTCACCATAGTTTTGTTTAGTTAGATTATAAGATGGTGTGCGAAATTTAAAGACAATCGAGCACAATATGTGGCTTTTAAAGCGGCAAAAGTCAAATCGGGAGCGACATTTATATGGGGGCTATATCTAAATCTGAACCGATCTTACCCAATTTCTGCATAGGTGTTTCTAGTAAGATTATAAGATGTTGTGCCAAATTTAAAGAAAATCGAGTACAATATGTGGTTTCTACAGAGGAAAATGTCAAATCGGGAACGACATTTGTATGGGGGCTATATCTAAATCTGAACCGATTTTCACCATAGATGTTCTTAGTTTAAATATAAGATGTTTTGCCAAATCTGAAGACAATCTGATACATTATGTGGTCTCTAGAGCGGAAAAAGTCAAATCGGGAGAGAAATTTGTATGGGAGCTATATATAAATCTGAACCGATCTGTCCGATATTCACCATGGGAGTTTCTAGTGGGAATATAAGATGTTTTGCCAAATCTGAAGACAATCTGATACAATATGTGGTTTCTAGAGCGGAAAAAGTCAAATCGGGAGCGAAATTTGTATGGGAGCTATATATAAATCTGAACCGATATGTCCGATATTCACCATGGGAGTTTCTAGTGGGAATATAAGATGTTTTGCCAAATCTGAAGACAATCTGATACAATGTGTGGTTTCTAGAGCGGAAAAAGTCAAATCGGGAGCGAAATTTGTATGGGAGCTATATATATAAATCTGAACCGATCTGTCCGATATTCAACTTGGGTGTTTCTAGTGGAAATATAATATGTTTTACCAAATCTGAAGACAATCTGATACATTATGTGGTCTCTCGAGCGGAAAAAGTAAAATCGGGAGAGAAATTTGTATGGGAGCTATATATAAATCTGAACCGATCTAACACATTTTTACCACAGGTGTTTCTAGTTACAATATAAGATGTTTTGCCAATTTTAAAGAAAATCTGTTGTAATATGTGGTATCTAGAGTGAAAAGAGTCAAATCGGGAGAGAAATTCGTATGGGGGCTATATCTAAATCTGAACCGATTTTCTTCAGCGTTCGTCCTTGTCCCGAAAAACTTTGTTGTGCAAAGTTTCGTTTGGTTCTGGCTACAATTGCGACCTGTATCGTGATTACAACAATAGATGGACAGACAGACGGTCATTGCTAAATCGACTCAGAAAGTGATTCTAAGACGATCGGTATAATTAACAATGGGTCTATCTCGATTCCTTTTGGGTGTTACAAACAAATGCACAAAGACATTTGTTTGTAACACCCAAAAAGTGTATAAATATCCCCAATGTTGGAACATGTTCTAGGATTTTTTTTGAAAAAATGAAAAATCTGGTAATTTTTCATCGTTTTAATCTTTTTTCGTTCCAATTTGAATCCATCGAAAATTAGAAGAAGAAAAAATCGACATTTTTTAGTTATCGATAACTAACTTGGTAATCGATATCTTCGATACTTATCGATTGTGGAAATTCGATAAACATTATGTGTACTTTTACTTAATGCAAAATTAAACAAATACATGTACAAACATACAAAGTAACAAAATAAAATACAGCTATATCGGCCTTACATTGGCCTTCACATAGGGAACTTTGTACATTATAACGATACCTACAACAGTTATCGTAAAATAATACAATACGTTTCCTGCTTATTTTTGAGTTTTTTATAAAGGCGAGTTTTTTATTGTAGGTTTTGATAACTCGAAAGATATCGAAAATTTTTACCTGATTTTTTAAAATTCAAATGAGCAAAAATAATAAACAGATATTTTTTAATTTTCAATTTCGATATTTACAACAAAATTATTTTTCCAAGCATTAAGACCCGCAATTTATTTGTATTTTGAGCACTTCAGGTATATAAAGGGTGATTTTTTAAGACTTGATAACTTTTTTTAAAAAAAAAACGCATAAAATTTGCAAAATCTCATCGGTTCTTTATTTGAAACGTTAGATTGGTCCATGACATTTACTTTTTGAAGATAATTTCATTTAAATGTTGACCGCGGCTGCGCCTCAAGTGGTCCATCCGCTTAGTCCAATTTTGGCATTTCCACGTTTTTGAGTAACAGAGGCCCAATTGCTGCGAACGGCGACGAATCGATAATTGATGGTCATCATTAACATTGGCCGATACAGCTGCGATATTTTCTTCAGTTCGTACTCTACGTAAGCGTCTTGGTGGTTTAATGTCCAACAATGTAAATTTGGTGCGAAATTTAGTCACAATAGCCCGAATAGCCGCTTCAGTGGGTCGATTAAACTGACCATAAAATGGAAGCGCGCAATGAACTTTCTTAACAGAGCACGCATTTTGATAATAAAATTCAATAATTTGCAAGCGTTGTTCGTTTGTAAGACGATTCAGGATGAAATGTCAAAGCATACTGAGCATCTTTCTCTTTGACACCATGTCTGAAATCCCACGTGATCTGTCAAATACTAATGCATGAAAATCCTAACCTCAAAAAAATCACTCTTTATATATAGGTCCAAGATAAATAGGCCCCATGCTATTTATCTTGGACCTATATATAAATCCAAAATGTTCTGGAGGAATGTAAAAAACCTTATCAGGTCTTGGCCGAATTTTGCCACTGTGCTGTGGCCTAAATAACAACGCTTTTATTAACTGAACGTGGCAACTCTACACATAATATTTGTTGATGCTGTACTCGTATATGCGTATAAAGATTCAAAATTGATAGTGTTCTTTTTTCAGCTCGACAAAAGTAGTGAAATATTTTATAAAACTTTCAGCAGCAACAACAACAACCAGGGAGGTAGCAACAGCAGCAGCGACACACTCGTACACCAGCAAACATCAGCAACAAATGAACGATATTGTATTTTTAAAGACGGTAGTAAAGATATAAATTACATACATAAATGTACTTAAACTTACATGTACCATCGTAGCTGGCAGCTCGTAGCTCCAACGTGCTTACAGACGTACGTTACGTGGTGTACTCATGTTACGTTACGTTTTGTTGCTGTTGTTGGTATGGTTGATGTTGCTGGTTGTGCCATGTAACTAGCGTGTGCGTTGTTCGAGTAGAAAACGGATCTGAATAGTTTTCGATAATCGAGAAACGGTAGCAGGCATTTTATCATAATTTTTTCTTTCTTAATTCATCTGATCCATACGAACATATTGATTGATCACGACATGCGAGCGTACGTACGTACGTACGCTGCTATTTAACATGTTTGTATAGATTTTTGGAAATGTATCCCATACCGGATCCAAAAGAGATTACCATGTTGTTACCGTGTTACGAAGTAATGAATTGATGGCTTTTGCTGATGTATTTGCTGTATGTAAACGGATACGGCACTCGGTTAGTGGAGTTTCTCTAGGAACATGACTTTTCGGGTTTCCAGAAAAAATACTTACGTTTTATGTATCTTATGAAAAGAGTAAGATCGATCTTTTCCAGAAAGTGACAAACTTAAGTAAACGGATATTGTCGCTGTATGTCGGCTTCGTAATGAGCGATAACCTCCATTTAGTGCCTCAAGTTTTGTCACAGTTTAGTTCAACTGGTCCTTGTAAGGGGAACTCTGATATTATTATTTCCACAAGTGATACTAACAGTATTAGAATAGTATTAAAGTGTTCCACAAAAATGTTGCTCGTAGTGTTTTAAGTAATATTGCTGAACACATTCTATACTTAAAATCTATACAGATTCATTAAAAATGTGGAATATGGGGAAGTATTTACCCCCGCTAAAATTTTCCCAAAAGACCCCCATATTGAGGATCTAGAGGATTAAAGTGTTCCGAAAAAATTTTTCTCGTAGTGTTTAAGTAATATAGCTGAACGCATCCTATACATTAAGTGAGAGGCTGTCAATGCTTCTTATGCCGATTCAAGAATATGCAAAAGTAGGAAATATTGACATCTCTCTAAAATGACCACCAAAAGACCTCTATATTAAGGAGCTAGAGGGTTAAAGTGTTCCAGAAAAATGTTTCTCGTAGTGTTCTAAGTAATATCGCTGAACACATGCTATACTTAAAATCTAAATATCACAAGTTTTCCTATGCAGATTCATCATAATAATGTGGAAAATGGGAAAATATTTACCCCGCCTAAAATTAAATTCATGGTTGAGGGTATGTAAAGTTCGGCCTTAACTTAACTTAACGCCATTTTTATTTGTTAGTCCTCCTTTTGTTAGTTCTGCCTTGCTATTCAACCCCACCTAATGTACATACTTGCCACTGTATACGGAAATTATTTACAAGTTATGCCAAAAATTCACAGGAAAACATGTTGTTGTGCATATTCACTGGGAGTAGTCGCTAACAAGTAAATATCTGAGGAATAGAAGGATATTTTAGCGTATTTTTTATTTAGAACATCTCATTGGTCGAATTATTGGAAGTTTGAGGTAATTTTTGTATCTTTCCAAAGTGATCCGTTGATCCTCTTGATTCTCATGATCCCTTTGAACTTAATCGGTTTTGAGCATAATCCCGTTGATCCATCTGACCCTTTGACCTTGACCTTTGACATTCAATCCCTTTGAAATTTGACCTTTAATCACTTTGACATTTGACCTTAACCCATTTGATCCATCTGATCATCTTAATCCCGTTGATCCTTGACCATCGACATTTGACCTTTAATCCCTTTGATATTTGACCTTTGTCCTCGACCTTTAATCCTTTGACCTTTAATCCCTTTGACTTGACCTTTAATTCTCTTGACATTTGACTTGACCTTTAATTGATTTGACATTTAATCCCCTTGACATTTGTCTTTTAATCCCTTTGACCTTTAATCCATTTGACATTTAATCCCTTTGACTTGACCGTTAATCCCTTTGACATTTAATCCCGTTGACATTTGACCTTTGACTTGACATTTAATCCCTTTGATATTTAATCCCATTGATATTTAATCAATTTGACCTTTGACTTGACCTTTAATCCATTTGACCTTTGACTTGACCTTTAATCCCTTTGACCTTTGACTTGACCTTTAATCCCTTTGATATTTAATACATTTGACCTTTAATCCCTTTGACCTTTAATCAATTTGACCTTTAATCCATTTGACCTTTGATTTGACCTTTAATCCATTTGACCTTCGACTTCACCTTTAATCCCTTTGACTTGACCTTTAATCCCTTTGACCTTTAATCCATTTGACCTTTGATTTGACCTTTAATCCATTTGACCTTTGACTTGACCTTTAATCCCTTTGACCTTTAATCAATTTGACCTTTAATCCATTTGACCTTTGATTTGACCTTTAATCCATTTGACCTTCGACTTGACCTTTAATCCCTTTGACTTGACCTTTAATCCCTTTGACCTTTAATCCATTTGACCTTTGATTTGACCTTTAATCCATTTGACCTTTGACTTGACCTTTAATCCCTTTGACCTTTAATCCATTTGACCTTTGACTTGACCTTTAATCCCTTTGACCTTTAATCCATTTGACCTTTGACTTGACTTTAATCTCCTTGACCGTTAATCCATTTGACATTTAATCCCTTAGACCTTTAATCCTATTGACCTTTAATCCCTTTGACCTTTTACTTGACCTTTAATCCCTTTGACCTTTTACTTGACCTTTAATCCCTTTGACCTTTTACTTGACCTTTAATCCCTTTGACATTTGACTTGACCTTTAATCCCTTTGGTCGTTAATCCCTTTGACATTTAATCCCGTTGACCTTTGAATTGACCTTTAATCCCCTTGACCGTTAATCCCTTTGACTTTTGACCTTTGACCTTTGACCTTTGACTTTTGACTTTTGACCTTTGACTTGACCTTTAATCCCCTTGACCGTTAATCCCTTTGACCTTTGACCTTTGACCTTTGACCTTTGACCTTTGACCTTTGACCTTTGACCTTTGACCTTTGACCTTTGACCTTTGACCTTTGACCTTTGACCTTTGACCTTTGACCTTTGACCTTTGACCTTTGACCTTTGACCTTTGACCTTTGACCTTTGACCTTTGACCTTTGACCTTTGACCTTTGACCTTTGACCTTTGACCTTTGACCTTTGACCTTTGACCTTTGACCTTTGACCTTTGACCTTTGACCTTTGACCTTTGACCTTTGACCTTTGACCTTTGACCTTTGACCTTTGACCTTTGACCTTTGACCTTTGACCTTTGACCTTTGACCTTTGACCTTTGACCTTTGACCTTTGACCTTTGACCTTTGACCTTTGACCTTTGACCTTTGACCTTTGACCTTTGACCTTTGACCTTTGACCTTTGACCTTTGACCTTTGACCTTTGACCTTTGACCTTTGACCTTTGACCTTTGACCTTTACCTTTACCTTTACCTTTACCTTTACCTTTACCTTTACCTTTACCTTTACCTTTACCTTTACCTTTACCTTTACCTTTACCTTTACCTTTACCTTTACCTTTACCTTTACCTTTACCTTTACCTTTACCTTTACCTTTACCTTTACCTTTACCTTTACCTTTACCTTTACCTTTACCTTTACCTTTACCTTTACCTTTACCTTTACCTTTACCTTTACCTTTACCTTTACCTTTACCTTTACCTTTACCTTTACCTTTACCTTTACCTTTACCTTTACCTTTACCTTTACCTTTACCTTTACCTTTACCTTTACCTTTACCTTTACCTTTACCTTTACCTTTACCTTTACCTTTACCTTTACCTTTACCTTTACCTTTACCTTTACCTTTACCTTTACCTTTACCTTTACCTTTACCTTTACCTTTACCTTTACCTTTACCTTTACCTTTACCTTTACCTTTACCTTTACCTTTACCTTTACCTTTACCTTTACCTTTACCTTTACCTTTACCTTTACCTTTACCTTTACCTTTACCTTTACCTTTACCTTTACCTTTACCTTTACCTTTACCTTTACCTTTACCTTTACCTTTACCTTTACCTTTACCTTTACCTTTACCTTTACCTTTACCTTTACCTTTACCTTTACCTTTACCTTTACCTTTACCTTTACCTTTACCTTTACCTTTACCTTTACCTTTACCTTTACCTTTACCTTTACCTTTACCTTTACCTTTACCTTTACCTTTACCTTTACCTTTACCTTTACCTTTACCTTTACCTTTACCTTTACCTTTACCTTTACCTTTACCTTTACCTTTACCTTTACCTTTACCTTTACCTTTACCTTTACCTTTACCTTTACCTTTACCTTTACCTTTACCTTTACCTTTACCTTTACCTTTACCTTTACCTTTACCTTTACCTTTACCTTTACCTTTACCTTTACCTTTACCTTTACCTTTACCTTTACCTTTACCTTTACCTTTACCTTTACCTTTACCTTTACCTTTACCTTTACCTTTACCTTTACCTTTACCTTTACCTTTACCTTTACCTTTACCTTTACCTTTACCTTTACCTTTACCTTTACCTTTACCTTTACCTTTACCTTTACCTTTACCTTTACCTTTACCTTTACCTTTACCTTTACCTTTACCTTTACCTTTACCTTTACCTTTACCTTTACCTTTACCTTTACCTTTACCTTTACCTTTACCTTTACCTTTACCTTTACCTTTACCTTTACCTTTACCTTTACCTTTACCTTTACCTTTACCTTTACCTTTACCTTTACCTTTACCTTTACCTTTACCTTTACCTTTACCTTTACCTTTACCTTTACCTTTACCTTTACCTTTACCTTTACCTTTACCTTTACCTTTACCTTTACCTTTACCTTTACCTTTACCTTTACCTTTACCTTTACCTTTACCTTTACCTTTACCTTTACCTTTACCTTTACCTTTACCTTTACCTTTACCTTTACCTTTACCTTTACCTTTACCTTTACCTTTACCTTTACCTTTACCTTTACCTTTACCTTTACCTTTACCTTTACCTTTACCTTTACCTTTACCTTTACCTTTACCTTTACCTTTACCTTTACCTTTACCTTTACCTTTACCTTTACCTTTACCTTTACCTTTACCTTTACCTTTACCTTTACCTTTACCTTTACCTTTACCTTTACCTTTACCTTTACCTTTACCTTTACCTTTACCTTTACCTTTACCTTTACCTTTACCTTTACCTTTACCTTTACCTTTACCTTTACCTTTACCTTTACCTTTACCTTTACCTTTACCTTTACCTTTACCTTTACCTTTACCTTTACCTTTACCTTTACCTTTACCTTTACCTTTACCTTTACCTTTACCTTTACCTTTACCTTTACCTTTACCTTTACCTTTACCTTTACCTTTACCTTTACCTTTACCTTTACCTTTACCTTTACCTTTACCTTTACCTTTACCTTTACCTTTACCTTTACCTTTACCTTTACCTTTACCTTTACCTTTACCTTTACCTTTACCTTTACCTTTACCTTTACCTTTACCTTTACCTTTACCTTTACCTTTACCTTTACCTTTACCTTTACCTTTACCTTTACCTTTACCTTTACCTTTACCTTTACCTTTACCTTTACCTTTACCTTTACCTTTACCTTTACCTTTACCTTTACCTTTACCTTTACCTTTACCTTTACCTTTACCTTTACCTTTACCTTTGTAATTTTAGGCGGAAAATGGGGCGAAAGGGATAAAAATGGTAGCAATCAAACGGCTGCAGTTAGAGTAGTGAAATTCTGTGTGTACAATGCTGTGACTAGATATTTGTACCTTTAGGATCAAAACGGGATAAAATTTGTACCACGCAAATGGTTATAGCTAGAATCATGAAATTCAGTGGTTACACACTCTTCGTAAACACGCACAATATGAGTATTTATCCACTTACTTTTAGGGTCAAAATTAAAAAATAGATATATAAAAGTTGTACCAAGGATATATCTAGAATCATGAAATTAGATGTGTTCATTTCAATATGGACGCGAAACATAAAGGATCTCTAAAGTTTGTACTTTTCATATCAAAGAAATTGCAAATGGGAGAAATCGGTCCTGAGGGAAAATGTTTCTCTCTAATGACGAATGACAATACACCTAATATTTAGAGTACATTTTTGAAGATTGCTCCCTCATGTATTATATATATAGTAGTATTTATTTATTTATATTTATTTAATATTTTATTATTTATTTATTTATTATTATATAGTATTATACTATTAATATTATAATAATGAAGCAATGGCATTTATTTAAAACAGTGTGCTTAAATATACCTTATAGGTTGAAATAGTAAACAAATATAGTATATATATACGCATTACAAATATCACAATTTTCAAAATATGTTACTTAACTTCATTGTAAAGTCGACAGCCTCTAATATACCGGTAATACTATGGAATGCAATCCATGGTGGAGGGTATATAAGATTCGGCACGGCCGAACTTAATGTCTTTTTACTTGTTTGAATTAGTTTTGCATACTCTGCAGCAAAATCATTTGTTTGAATTATTTTAGTTAAATTGAACTTATTTTCAGTTCAATTTTTTCCTGGTATCAAGTTTCAAATTTTCAACAAATTTGTCCTCAGTTTAAGTAAATATTTACTTGATTTGAATAAAAATTTACTTAGTTTTAGGAAAATTTTGTTCAAATTTAGTAAAAATTTACTTAGCTCGAGGAAAAATTTGCTTAGCTTCAGGAAAATTTCAGCAAAATTTTACTTAGATTCAGGACAACAAATTTGTTCTCAGTTTAAGTAAATATTTACTTGATTTGAGCAAAAATTTACTTAGTTATAGGAAAATTTTGCTCAAATTTACTTGGCTCGAGGAAATATTTACCAGGATTCAGGAAAATTTCAGAAAAATTTTACTTAGATTAATAAAAAATTTACTTGGTTAGAGGGAAAATTTACAGCAATTTTCCTCAGTCTGAGTAAATATTTACTTGGTTTGAGGAAAATTGAAGTAGAATCAAGTTCAAATCATGTAATGCTTTCAAGGAAACGTGTGAACTGGATATGAGGAAATATTGCATTAGCGCTATACGAAGTTCTATTTTCCTAAATTTTAGTTCATTTTGACTCATTATAGGGTTCACTTTTTTCTGAGCGTGTTGTGAATGAATAAAGGATTCCAAAATTAGGTTATATGACTTATTTTTTTTAAGAAATCGTTTTCATAAAATATTCAAAGTCCAACCAATCAAGCTACTTATACATTTTCATACATTCAAGTAGTCTCTAGTTATGTAAAAAACATAGATTTCTTCGTGACCCAAAATTGATTTTGTACACTATTGTTGTTTGTTATCAACACTAAGAGTAGCCAAGTAAGATACAGTAGTCAACTTCAGCGAGTTGTGACAACAAAGTTCAACGAAACAACAAAAACTTGTCTGTAATGACAAAATTCAAGTCATTTTGGACTTGTCATGAAAGCTACTTTAAATAATGTTGACGAAATCTTGCTTTTTCGCCTATCGAATCATTTGAATGTGAATACAATTTGGGCGCAACAGCCTACCGGCCTACCGAGTGGGAGACAATTGTTTTGCCTTTAACAATCAATCTCATTTATTGTTAAACATGAGAAAAATTATCAGTACTACTACAACATAATGACAACGTTTTTTATTTTTTCTTTAATTACGAGTGTGATGTGTATGGAAAAAAGTGATATTGTCATGATACCCGGAAAAAATCATGATTTCTTCAAATGGAAATAAGACGGACTAACCGAACTTAACGATGGATTTTTTTTCATTTGTAATAACAATCAACCAATGTCGAGAGTATAACGAAATGGCAACAACAACAGCACTGGAAAGAAAGAAAGACAACAGACAAAAAGGAGAAACAGATACAGATCATGTAAATGAAATCACCCACCAACCATTCTCATCATGATATACACCACACGTTGGTCGTGTGAGATGAATGGACGGGGGAGGGGAGACCAACGTTCATAACAAAATACAATTAATTTACATGATAACTGAGGAATCTCGTATTGAGCTGATTACGCTACCGTATGGAAATTCATACTCGTTAAATGGGTACATATGAGACATTCCGAATGAACTGTCCCGCAGGCGGAAAAAATCTCTGTTGATTTTGATCATTCCTACTCTTGGCTACCTATATCACACTGTTAGCTCTTTACACATTATATAATATAATCGCCTTAGAAACGTATTTTCCCTGTATCAAATTATATTTGAGACGAAATCAAATTATTGCTTACGCGGAAACATATTTGGGCATTGATTTCCACAAAATCATGTGTGGAGGCAAATCTTATTGCAAATATAACAGATAGGATATCACTTTTTGAACTTCATTCCACGCAAAACTAAAAATTTCATAAAAATGTAAAATTTTCCAAAAAAAAAATTGAGATATCGTTATGATATTTTTGGAATTATATAGCAAAAATGTCTACGAAAATAATGGATTACTAGTGTTGGCATTTCTGTCCAACAAAATATACAAATTCCTAGAGTGGGGAAAACATATTCCAAAATTTGAGATTTTTTTTAATAAATAGTCGCCATTGCCATTTATTTATGGATGTGGTAATACTTCTTTGGTAAGAAGTCAAAATATAAAGAAAAAATATACTAAACGTTTTTTTTCGTTTAGAATTTTTTAGAATTGTGTTGAAAAATTGACACTTTTGGAGTGGACCTAGCGGGGGGCTCGTTGGTCAAAATGATTCACGAAGGGCATTGAACTCTTCTCAATTAAGTCTTATTTACGGTAAATAATGCAAATTTGCACCCAAGAAAAAAAGAAAAAAGTTACAAGCGTACTAACGTTGTCGCATTTTAGGAAACTATAAAAACTAAAAGTTTTATAAAAATGTAAAATTTTCGGAAACAAATTCATATTGAACATTGCGTAGAATCTATAAAACTTGAGATATCTTAATGATAAGATATGGAATTATGTAGCAAAAATGTCTGCGTAAATAATGTATTACTACACCTTTTTCAATTGTAATTCAAAAGACATCAGTTGAAATTCAAAAATTCCATTTGAAATTCAAAAAATGTCAATTGAAATTCATAACTCGTCATTTGTAATTCAAAAGACAACATTTGAAATTCAAAAGTCGTCATTTGTAATTCAAAAGACAACATTTGAAATTCAAAAGTCGTCATTTGTAATTCAAAAGACATCATTTGAAATTCAAAAGACATCATTTGAAATTCAAAACTCTTCATTTGTAATTCAATTCAAAACTCGCCATAAGTATTTGCAAAAAGGCGACACCTTTTTCAATTGTAATTCAAAAGACACCAGTTGAAATTCAAAAATTCCATTTGCAATTCAAAAAATATCGATTGCAATTCAAAATTTCCATTTGAAATTCAAAAAATGTCAATTGAAATTCATAACTCGTCATTTGTAATTCAAAAGACAGCATTTGAAATTCAAAAGTCGTCATTTGTAATTCAAAAGACATCATTTGAAATTCAAAAGACATCATTTGAAATTCAAAAGAAATCATTTGAAATTCAAAAGAAATCATTTGAAATTCAAAACTCTTCACTTGTAATTCAATTCAAAACTCGCCATAAGTATTTGCAAAAAGGCGACAGCAACATATGAGACTTTCAAAATATGTTAAACGTTTTCTAATCGGTGCTTTGTGATTTGAGAATTTTTGATAATAAAAATTGTTTGTATCGAAAAATTGTCTACTTGAGAGTAGACCGGGAGATCTGATTGAAGAGGTGCATTGAACTCTTCTAAATGAAGTCTTCTTTGCGAAAAATAACAGAAATTTTCACATATAGGAAGAAAAAGAAGATACAAGCGAAATAATGTTGTCGCCTTTTGAAAAGGGTTAAAAATGAGACCCTTTTAGATGTTTTTTCTGTAGAAGTGTATAACCTCTGATTGGAGTAATATATGCACCAGTATTTTGACTAGTTTGGGAATCTTTACGATTTGAGAATGTTTGATGTTGACAATATTAGAGGGAGGGAGGTCCTTTGGCCAAACGGCACTACTGAAGTCTTCTTTGCGAAGAATAAGAGAAATTTGTACTTATAGGACGAAAGAAAAAAGTTAGAAGCGAAATAATGGTATCGGCTTTTTTTTTTTAAAAAAAACTTAAAAAATGGGATCCTTGTTGGATGTTTTGATTTTAGAAGTGTTACATTCTGGTTTGATGTATTTGCATCAGTCTTTGTTGTCTAGTTTATTCTATTCAACAGTGGTGCAATTGATTAGAACACAATGTTTAAAATACGAAATCAACCTAATTGTGTAGAGTGGGCCACTTAAAATTTTAAATTAAAATCACCTATATAAAAAGTTCTGATTATTTTTCAAATTTCTGGTTTTATTGGAAATGTTGAACTTTGTCATTTAATAATGGAACACAATGACTCATTCATATGACTAAAACACCTGGCTCGGCAGTACCTAATGATCCGTCAGCCCAAAATCCACAGCAAACAGTGACTCATTGCGAATGCATTGGCTTCGCACGTGTGGGTTCTCTGAGCCCCATATGCGAGATGAAAATGAGCTTCATATGAAAACACGAAAATTTCCTACAGTTTGTGTAAAAGTCTCACTACTTTGGAAGTAAGTTTTTAATATTTCCCAATTGTTTGTTTGTTCGAGCGTATAGCGTCCCATTTTGCAAATGTCAAACAGAATTCTGAAGTCAAAGTAGTCGGTAGTTCAAATTTAAAATGTTACATGACCCACCCTATACTTTTGGCAGTCATTTCTAAATTTGACATGCCCAACTTTGAAGGGTCACCCAGTAGCACTTATACCCAGTAGGGTAAAAAACCTGGAAATTTTGTCGTGATATCTCGTTTCGCTCAAAAGTTATAGAATTAATTCAAAAAATCGATTTGGAGGACGGTCCTGAAGGAACATATTTTTCCCTAACGACGACTAAAAACCCCTCTAATATTTAGGGAACATTTTTGTAGATTACTTCCTAATATTCAGATTTTGATTACCCTTAAATTATTGTGTTTATTTATATAGTAGACAACTATCATGCTATATAAACTATCCAGAAGCCTGTAAGTGGGATTGGTCTTCAAAAAAAAAGTAATTTAAAAATTTCATTATTATAATAACACTGTGGAACACAACAAACAATATAACAAGATTCTGACAACGGATTCTAATAGAGGGAGTTAAAAAGAAAATATACATGTATCGGCGTTTTGAAAGTTTATATATGGTGGACATTTTAGAGGGAGGTGAATATTTTCCCTAACATGAATAACACCTCTAAAATATGGCCTTAACGGGTTAAAATGTTCTGCAAAAATATTTGTCGTATAATTCTACTATAAGTCTTAACTTAATTGTCTGAAATAAGTCAAAACTTAAAATTAATTTTATGATCTATGGTACTTTTTCCGAATTGGTTCTAAACTGTCCCACAAAACTGAATTTTTGGGGAGTGGTGTGAATAGAAAAATGTATTCTACATCAAATTTCAATATAAGTCAGCGAACAACAGAAAGCTTTATACAGGGTATTCCAACAAGAGGTGTTATTTTGAATCACCCGGTATTTCGGTAGCTGTCACTTTTGAAGCTTTTATTCTTTGACATTTGACAAGTAGAAACTACGCCATTACTAACAAGTAAAAACGGACGGGCCGAACTTTATATACCCTCCCTATACCCTTCCACAGAAGCTGTCGATTTTCGTAGAAGTGCAGTAATATTACAGGAAAATATATTTTTTTAATATAGCCAAACCAAAACAAATATTTGTATTGAAAAAATAATTTTATAAATAAATATAATATTTCAATTATTTCAAACCACGCTTATAAGGCAAGGATACCAATACGTCAATTCAAAAAATAAATATTCTTACAGTTATATTTTCAAAAAGCTAAAATGCCATAAATATTGGTAGATAGTGGGTGCTTCAGTTGGTTGTATTTCCATTCTATTTTAATTCCAAAAGTACAAATTTTGTAAATCCATTATCAGACGTACATAGTGCAAAATAACCTAACTTCAACCAATTTTTGTTGTAAAAGAAAAATTACGAATTTGGAAAAAAACTTTTTATTTTTCGTGTCTATGCAGTCAGAGGAATGTATACACCGAATTTCATGACTGTAGCTGCGGTCATTTGGTTGGTACTATTTTTATCCCCTTTTTCTATTTTGACCCCAAAAGGTACGAATATCGAAAAATCAGTTTATTTTCCGTGCCTACACAGTCAGAGGAATGTATAGACCGAATTTGTTGGTACCATTTTTATCCCTCTATTCCCATTTTACACCTTAAAAGTACGAATGTGGAAAAAATACTTTTATATTATGTATCTACTCAATTAGAGGAATGTACACACACACTAGCTGTTGTCGTTTAATATGTTTTTTATCCCTTTTTGCCCCATTTCACCCCCTACAAATAAGAATCACTTTATGGTGCACGTTTTTGCTATAAGGGGAATGCGCATACCAAATATCAAGCAAATATAAACAGACATATTCAAAAAACATGTTTAAATACGCTAAAATATTAGAGATTATTATGGGTATTTTTAGTCCTTGTGAGGGAAAAATTTTTCTCTTTGGGCCGATTTCGCCCCGTTTCAATCCCAACCGATCTACGACTATAAGACGCATTTATGGAAAATTTGAACGTTCTAGCTCCTTTCATTTAGATGCTAGCGTGCTTTCAACAGACGGACGGATGGACGGACATGGCTAGATCGCCTTAGAATTTTATGACGATGAAGAATATATATACTTTATAGGGTCTCAGGTCGATATTTCAAGGTGTTACAAACGGAATGACAAAGTTAGTATACCCCCATCCTGGAGGTGGAGGGTATGAAAATGATCCGGAATTCCGTTGAAAAATCATCCCATTTCCACCTCGGTGGCTACGTCAACAAGCAAAATTGTCGCATCTGGGGCTCGGAAACCCCCAGAGTTATTGTTGAGAAGCCTCTACATCGTCATCGTGTGACTGTTTGGTTCGGTTTATGGTCCGGCGGGGTCATTGGACCTTACTTTTTCGAAAATGAGATTGGATCAACAGTTACGGTGAATGGATTGCGCTATCGAGAGATGATTAATGATTTTTTATGATCGGAGTTGGATGTTTTACTTTCAACAAGACGGCGCTACGTGCCACACAAGCAACGAAACCATTGCTCTTTAAACCATAGGTTTCCGGACCGTGCTATCTCTCGAAAAGGTGATCACAATTGGCCACCGAGATCATGTGATTTAACACCTTGCGACTTCTTCCTTTATGGCCACGGGAAAGATAAAGTTTACGCCAACAGCCCAGCATCGATTCAAGATCTCAAAGATAGATTTCGTGAGGCTATCGAGGACATAGGGCAGCCACTTTACGATTTGGTTATGAAAAATTTCATGAAAAGGATGAAGAGGTCCTGTAAGCGTGGTCGTGGTGGCCATTTGGCTGATGTTGTTTTTCATTATTAACGGCATATCTTCCTCTTTATTATGAAATAAACATCCGATCATTTATCTCAAAAAAATGACATTTTTCTTTGAATACCAAAATAACACCTCTTGTTGGAAAACCCTGTATAAAACATATAAATGGTGATTTTTTAGCTATTATCTCTTTGGCAACAGTGGTTTAAACAGCTGACGCACGTTTCGTGTTTTGTTTCACTGTCAAACATCTTCAGTTTGGTCTATAATTTAACCATGAATCGTCTTACAGACGAACAACGCTTGCAAATTATTGAATTTTATTATCAAAATGCGTGTTCTGTTAAGAAAGTCATCACCCTTTATAAATAAATTATCACGAAAAGAAATAGTATGAAATTAAGCCTAAAATGCATATTAAGTTTTGACTTACTTCAGGCATTTAAGTAAGGTTTTGAGTTTTAGTGCATTCAGAAACCTCTTGTTGAATTTTACGGCAAATATTTTTGTAGAACATGTTGACCCGTCATATGCCTGTTTTAGGGATGTTTTTTACCCTTTTTCACAAAAGGGACCAAAAAGACCCCCAGAGGGTTAAAATGTTCCGCAAAAATGTTCTTCGTGCTTTTTAAAGTAATACTGCTGAACACATCCTATACCTAAAATGTAAGGATCACAAGGTTTCCTATGTTGATTCTTCATAAGAATATTTCCAAATGGGGAAATATTAACCCTCTCTAAAATGACCACCATACTTAAATTTTCAAAACACCGAGGCGCGATTCTTGTTTTTTTTTCTGTGTTATCAGTTGCCACCTAACAAGCGACTTGTTTGAATTCAGTGTCATCATCGCTTACCATCAAAAGGGATATTCTATACAAACTGTCTCATATCTCAGATTGTCTTACCTTGCATACTACGCTCCATGGCGATGATTGTGGTGACGATGATGATGATATGTCTGATATTTGAATGAATAACAACAAACACTTCAAACCAGCCAGCCAACCAACCTAAAATAATAACAAAAGATCTTGAAGATGAAGAAGGGCGAGCAAAGAAGGCAGTCGACGAAAAACTGTCGAATCATTAATTTGATTATGACATTGTTAACAAACAAACAAAAACGAGGTTGATTCTGTTTTTTCAATGTTCGAAAATTTAAATACTACTTTTTTTTCAAAAGTTAAAGTTAAAAGAAGAAGGAAACAATTTACAAATAATAAAGAAAATAAAGGCAGCACCAAAAAGAAACTATACTTGTGCGTGTTTATTAATTAATCATACTTAAGGATTTCAAAGGCCTCCTTCATCACCATCAGCTCATCATCATCATCATCACCACCAGCAAAGGTTCAAGTCAAAGTCAGCTACAGTTTGAGATGCGATACTTGATTTAAATCATTGTTCAACACAAAATGCTCAAGCCTTCAAGAGAAGAGGAAGAAGAAAAAACTGAAAGAGCTGAAATCTTTAAATGAAATGTTATTGTTTGAATTAAACAAAATGTATTCAATTCGAGATCACCATCATCATCGTCGTCGTCGCCGTCATTTGGCAGGCCAAACGACGTACTCGCATAGCATAAAGGGAAATCATCGATATCAACGCCATCGTCATCCTCATCGTCAGCTTCAACTTCAGCTTCAACCATTCCATCGTCTGTCTTTTGACTAAATACACGATATTGACCTTTGTAACACTGACAGACGTTAAGATCTTTGCATTTGTTCTAGGAGTCTTTTAATACCGTTTTCACGTTTTTCAACCTGATGCCAACGATCACTACCATTTCAATCGGCATTCGATCATTTTTCAATGATTAATAAATAAACCCCCAGCAAAAGTTCAACGAAAGCCTTTTGTGTTGCCACGAATTTAAGTTACACTAATGACGCGTTAATAAATCGAGGATAGGATTTTGAAAAACAAAATTGATCTGTTTGGAATGCTGTTTTCGTTGTTGTACCCTACAGCGATCGTAGAGGGTTTAACTTTCATAATCATAAATAATGATGATTTGTTGGATCTCAATTTCATTTAGACTCGAAAATGATGAAATCATAAAAAATGATTGTTAGAATGGTGTGTTTCAATCGTGAACAAAATACCCACAAATCCTAGGGAAAATTTTATTTAAGGCAAACGTCCTGCTTTGGAATCCCAAAGACATTTGAGTTGAATGGGAATATCAATGGAAAGTTATGGTAAAGAGACAGAGAAGAGATATGATTGCAGTAACCATATTCGAAGAGTATTATATAGGGGTGATCACAATATTAGCATCATATCATATTTAGCTACAACTATGTTATAATTAGCCACAATCATAATTTCAATCACAATATCGCGCTCCTCAAATGGATCTTTGCATTTGTTCGAGGAGTCTTTTAATACCGTTTTCACATTTTTCAATCATAAGTAATGATGATTTGTTGGATCTCAATTTCATTTAGACTCATAAACGATCAAATGATAAGATATGATTGTTAGAATGATGTGAAATGAATGTATGTTTCAATCGTGAACAAAATATCCTAGGACAACGTCCTGCTTTGAAATCCCAAAGAGATTTTAGTCGAATGGGAATATCAATGGAAAGTTATGGTAAAGGGACAGAGAAGAGATATGATTGCATCAACCATATTCGAAGAGTATTATATAGGGGTGATCATAGTATTAACATCATATCATATTTAGCTACAACTATGTTATAATTAGCCACAATCATAATTTCAATCACAATATCGCGCTCCTCAAATGACCATATCATTTGGGCCAGTGTATCTTGCCGAAAAAAAATAGATATGTTCACGGACAGATTTTTCATTTTTCAGACAATAAAGAGAAATCACAAGTTGTGCAACACATGCAAATGATACAATTTCGAAAAAATGGCAGGATTTCGAACAATACAAATTGCCGATATATTTGTGACATTTCCCTAAGTCGCAGTCTATGCAAATAATTCGAAAATGGACTTGTCTCTTCCTTACCTGCATTTTCTACAAAATGTTGTATGGTGGTCTTAATCATCTGAGAGGGCATACATCTCGTATGAGGACCAAATCTTCCGTACAGTTTCGTACTTCTGCTTATCCATTGCCAGTTTGCTCAGCTAAGGAGAAAGTCATGCATCACCAGTAAAAAGACGGAGTACATCCCACAGTATCTATTAATTTTGCCCGACTTCGTAGCCAGAGCGACATATACATCAAATTTCATTTGGATGCTACCATTTTATCCCATTTTCAGCTATAAGTAATATAAGTAAGAATTTCTAAAAACATAGATTTACACACCACTTTCATTTTTCAAAAAATATGGACCAATTATCCTTTCGGAGGATACACCGCACCAAAAAGTACACTCAAGTGGGTGTGATTGTCGCTGATGAACTGCTCTGTTTAGATTTAGATATAGCCCCCATACGAATTTCACTCCCGATTTGACTCTTTTCACTCTCGATACCACATATTTTTTCAGATCTTCTTCAAAATTTGCAAAACATCTTATATTTCAACTAGAAACACCCAGGGTGAAAATGAGTCAGATCGGTACTGGTTTAAATATAGTTCCCATACAATTTTCGTATTTTCTCTGAATTTCTTCAAAATGAGCATAACACGTTATACTTGAACTGGAAGAACCTATTTCTGTAAGTGGGTCACTTCATTCCATGTGTGGATATAGCCCCGATACAAATATTCTTCTCGATTTGAAACAAGTAAGGAAAGGCTAAAGTCGGGCGGGGCCGACTATATAATACCCTACACCACTCCCTGCGTATATACCCCGCTTTTATTACTAAACCAAGGTGTTTCATGGGAGCAATTTTATGCAGTTCATATAAATTATACAGTATAGATTCATCTTTAGTCATATTTAACAAATATGGTAAATAATAGACACAATTTTCCGACAGACAAATACAAATTATGCAGTAGTAATAGGATGAATCGGACCGACATTTGAAAGAAGGCCTATAATAACACTTGGGGCCTGGTCCAAAACATGGGCCTATATATTTCTCATTCAAGGTTGGTATTCAAAGTTAAAATATATCATGATCCGATGTAAGACGTAGTTTCTAGAGCTGTATTAGAGTAGAATGGGGGCCCCATTTGGATTATTCCAAAGTATAGACACATATATTTGACTTTGTATTCTTAGTTGAAATATAATATAATCTGCAACATTTGAAAAAAAATCCGATGTAAAATTTGTTCTTGAGGGGTAAACATTAAAATGGGGCCATTTGTAAGGGATCTACCTTAAAAAATTGGTTCCTTATCACTTTCAAATTAGGGATTCTTAGTTGAAATATGACATGATATGCAAAATTATATCGAGATCTAATGTCCGATGTGGGTTCTAGAGATGTAATAGAGTAGAATGGGGACCCAATTTGTATGGGCCTTATACCAAAATATGGACCCATATATTTGACTTTCATAATATGTCTTCTTAGTTGAAATATAATACAAAATGCAAAATTTGATAAACTTTCGATGAAAGTTGTGGGTCCTACAGGGGTAATAATAAAAAAGGGGGCCATTTGTAAGGGCGCTACATAAAAAATGGGCCCATATAGATCACTTTTAAAGTAGGTATTCTTAGTATGAAATATAAATATAATATCATTTGCAAAATTTGAAAAACTTCCGATGTAAAATGTCGGTTCGGTAAAAAAGTGAAATCGGGAAGGATTTTTGCATTCTGTAAATGTATGTATTTCACAAAAAATGTTAAATTGGAAAGGACATTTGTATGAGGGTATATTGATACCTGGAACGATGTGACCCCCTTTCACCATGTATGTTTATTGGTGATATATAATATGTAAAGTTTGACCAAAATCGGTTAAACATTCGGGAGCAACATTTGTATGAGGGCTATATATAAATCTGAACCGATCCTACCCACTTTTAGCATAGGTGTTTCTAGTTCGATTATAAAATGTTCGATTATAAAATGTTTAAAGAAAATCGGGTACAATATGTGGTTTCTAAAGCGGAAAAAGTGAAATCGGGAGCGACATTTGTATGGGGGCTATATCTAAATCTGAACCGATCATACCCACTTTCAGCATAGGTGTTTCTAATTCGATTATAAAATGTTGTGTCAATTTTAAAGAAAATCGGGTACAATATGTGGTTTCTAAAGCGGAAAAAGTGAAATCGGGAGCGACATTTGTATGAGGGCTATATCTGAAATCTGAACCGATCCTACCGAATTTCTGCATAGGTGTTTGTAGTTGGATTATATGATGTTGTGTCAAATTTAAAGAAAATCGGGTACAATATGTCTTTTCTAGAGCGGAAAATGTCAAATCGGGAGCGAGATTTGTATGGAAGCTATATCTAAATCTGAACCGATATTACCCAATTTTTGCATAGATTTTTCTAGTTGGATTATAAGATGTTGTGCCAAATTTAAAGAAAATCGGGTACAATATGTGGTTTCAAGAGCGGAAAAAGTCAAATCGGGAGCGACATTTGTATGGGGGCTATATCTAAATCTGAACCGATTTCCTCCAAATTCAATACCGATGGTCCTTGGCCAGAAAAAATAACTTCTGCCAAGTTTCATGACAAGCGGACAACAATTGCGACCTGTAGAGTGCGAACAAGCTTAGATGGACAGCAGACGCACAGACAGACAGACATCGTTAAATTGACTCAGCTGGTGATTCTAAGCCGATCGGTATACTTAAAGGTGGGTCTAGCTCGATTATTTCTTGGTGTTAAAAACATTTGGCTTGAAACTAACTTATAATACCCTAGCCCACGAAGTGGTGTAGGGTATAAAAATTGGGTCAGGTCATATTAGCCTATGATAAGGAAACATACAAAAATTCTTCCAGTTTTCACTTTTTTACCGAATTGAATTGTATTCGGATAGAAAGTGCAGTATATCATATACACCGCCCGACTTTGGCCTTCATTACTTGTTTTTAATAAACAATGTTTATTGATTTAAGCCATTTTGCCTAAAATTATTATACATTTATTATTTATTTAAGTAATTATTTTTCAGGGTACACTACTGAAAAACTTATGAAGTTATTATTCTATTTGGTAATATTTAATTTTTATTTATCGGCTCACCTTTTAATCTAACGGCTTGTCAAACAACTAAATAAGTCTCTTTTTTTATTTTAGTAAAGCTGCAAAAGTGTGTATCCTATGCTATAACTTTTGACACACGTACACTCGGGTGAGTTTTTTAACACTTTTTTCAAAATTTACAATTAGTTATAGTAAGAAAAGCAAATATCTGTCTGTACTGGTTGATATGATGTAAAATGATGATGTAATATTAATATTGCTATATTAAAATTTTAAGAACAAAAATTATTTAGTGAAATAATTTTTTAGTATAATTTAAAAAAATGCAAAAAGAACTTGAGCCAGTTGAAATCAAAGTTATTGATAACACTATGCAACAAAAAGTATAAATGTTGTGTCCATAACCAAAAAAAAAAAAAATTGTGTGCATTGAGGCAAACTGATTCATAAAATCAATACAAAACAATTACGGATTATTTGTATACCGTCACTCTACAGAATAGGAGGGTATATGTCATTTGGGACAGAAAAATGTGTAACGCATTGAAGGAGTGACTTAAGACCCTAAATATGTTTGAACCAAATCCGTTTCACAACATTTTAAGTTGTTTGAGCCATGTCCGTCTGGCTGGCTGGTGTACACGATAACTATCGAATGGAGTTAAGGAATCACTTCAAACTTTGCACATGGTAATACTTTTCCCAAACTTACTTTAAGTTCGAAGATGGGCGAAATTCTCACGCCCCTTCTGGAAACTCCCACACAAATATCCCATATTCCAATGTTAAATTAAAACCCATATAACTTCCGCACGGATATTCGCAATCACCTATATTTTGATATTTGCTAATGTTTTCATAATCGCATTAAGTCTACTAAATATGGCGGGTTTTTACCACCCCCTTCTAGTACATCCCACACAAATCACCCTAAACTACGTAAAATAAAAGCTTTGATATTTGGAAATGCTTTTATAGAAGTTGCATTAGCGTAGAATACGGTCACACCCCTTCTGGTACCTCCCACGCAAAGTTGTAAATCCTTGGTTACAATCTAAATATGACGGGTTTTGCCACGCCCTTTCTAGTACCTCCCACACAAATCGCCCTAAACTACGTAAAATTAAAGCTGCTATAACTTATATACGGATGATCGAAATACTGTGAAATTTGATATTTGGAAATACTTTTATAGAAGTTGCATTAGCGTAGAATATGGGCGATCTTGACAGACCCCTTCTGGTACCTCCCACACAAAGTTGCAAATCCTTGGTTACAACATATAAAGGGTGTCCCAAGAAGAACGCAATTTTTAAATCTGGCAGCATTCGAAGTGTCATTGTTTGACATTTGAACAATTGTTATTGTTTGTTAGTAGAAGGTACGAGGTTAGTAAAAATGGAGCGCTACACGAATGAACAACGCATTCTCATTGTGAAATTGTTTTACCAAAATGGTGAAAGTTTTGCGGCTACAGTTCGCAAATTGCGATCAATTTGGGGTCACAATAATGCTCCAAAAGAGTCAACTGTAAAGAGATTAATGGATAAATTTGCCGAAACTGGGTCTGTTAGTGATGTAAAGACAACAACGCGCCATCGACCGAAAATGTCGCAGCTGTACGTGATGATGTCGCTCAAACTTTTTTTTAATGAAAATGAGGCAGGTCAAGCGCAAACAGTCAATGGTGTTCGGTATCGTGAAATGATAACCAGTTTTTTCTTGCCTAGAATTGAAGAAATGAATGTGGAGGGCATGTGGTTCCAAAAAGACGGCGCCACATGTCATACGGCCAGAGAAACAATTCAATTGCTGCATCAGTCATTTCCCGGTCGTGTTATTTCGCGTTTTGGAGATCAGAATTGGCCGCCTAGATCGTGCGATTTAACACCATTAGATTTTTTTCTTTGGGGTTTTTTGAAGTCGATGGTTTACGCGAATAAGCCGACGACGACTCAAGCCTTAAAAGACGAAATTGGACGCTGCATTAATGAAATACCGCAGCATTCATGCAAAACGGTCATTGAAAATTTCATTAAAAGATCGCGTGCATGCCAGCAAAGCCGCGGCGGCCATCTGCACGATATATTGTTCCATACATAACCTCATTCTGTCTACTTTACGATATAATAAAGTTTCACGATTTTTTTCTTAAATATCTGTGTTTTATTTAAAATTAAAAAATTGCGCTCTTCTTTGGACACCCTTTATAACATCCACACGGGTAGTCAAAATCATTTGCAATTTGATATTTGAATGTTTTTATAATCACTTTATATCTAAAAAATATTTACGCTTTAGCCACGCCCATTATTGTACCTCCCACACAATTGTCTCTATCCTAGGTAATATAAAATCTTTTATAACTGGTGCATCGCATTCACTATGACTTTGATCATGTTTTATAAATGTGGAAGCTGGAACCATGTGATACGAAGCTCCTACTACCTTCTACACAAAATATCCAGCCCTACATTAAATTGCATTCCTTATAACTTCCGTATATATGTCTTCTGAGAGTGAGGGTATATATAAGTCGGTTCAAAAATCGTTTGCTTTACAAAGATTGTCATAACTTCCGTATTTATCCACAGATCTTTTACATATAGACATTGTTTCATTGTTAGCGATTAAAATATAAAACAAAATATGTTTTCGGATCTTTTCTATTGTTTATGCCTTTATTCGTGTCAATTATAATAGATACCTTCAGGGAAATTTATAATTTTATTAAACAAATTAAAAAAACTGACTACAATGGTACTTTGCGAAGAATTTGTTTTGAAAGAGGTTCACCTCTCGTGGTTTCTTTCGAAATAGCCACGTCTAATGATTTTTAACTAGAAATTCTTTAAAGTATTTATGTAGCGTCTACACTGGTCGATCTTGCTTCGATATACAATTGCCTCACATCATCTCTGAAATATTGGTCATTCATAACAACTACTACTTGATCATGAGATGTGTGTTATCCTTTTGTTTAGTCGCCGAAGAAACATAATGACATTCGTGTAATGAATGCCGATTCTTACGAAACGTTCTTTAGAAGTCGGTCCTTTTTGAGTCCAGCGATCATTGCCTCAAATTGATATGCATTCATTGGTGAATCCACCAACATCAATGTTGATGGTTGATTTGTGTGATACCCCCGGCCATTGTCAACCGTCGTCGTCGTCGTCATCGTCGCCTTGTTAAATAGGACATAATTACAAATATGCTGAAATCATCTTGTAAACATTAATAAAAATCAGGATTCTGACTTGTCGGCTGTTGATGTGGCCAAGAATCGACCAGCAAGTGTAACAAAGAAGGCCAACAACCAACAACCCCAAGAAATCACAACGAACAAAGAAGATGCCAATGGTAGAAGAAGAAGAAGATTCAGCATATCATCCATCCATCCATGGTTCACACCATCTTCGTTGAGGTTTTCAATCAAATTCCAGCTGCCACATTTGAAAGAATTTTTCGTTTTATTAAAGTCACGCCATTAACTATGAAATAATGAACAGAGCACAGTGTCCAACTACTGAACTTGCCGCCGCACTAAAAGAAAAATTAAATAAACCCACCGACAACGGAGGCAGCAACAACCTCAACATCAAGTTGGCCACAAGTAGCCATGTTTCTGGTCAACCGAATTTGACAAGGCGTGCAACAATGTCTTCATGCATTAAACACCCTCAACTCAATGACCATGGCCGGGCCTGTCTGCCACATTAGACCGACCACTCCACCCACCCCTCTCATGGCCAAACTCATGCCCAAGATTTTGTTGTTCTCCGAGAACACCAGACACCCAGAAGGGTTATTGTGGAAGAAACTTTACCAGATGTGGGTGTTGCAAACATGTTGGCGGCTGCGAGCTGTTGATGGTGATGATAAAGAGGATGATGCTGCAGAGGCTGCCTCAAAAGTAATGTACGAAGAAGAAGAAGTAACATTTTGTTGGCATATTAGACATGCAACAGCCACATAACCCGCAACCATTAACTAGTCGTACTGGTCAAGCCACTAAAGTACATGAGAACAATAGTTGTATGTGTGTCGTTGCAGAGTGGCAAAGTGGCAAATATGGTTGATTGTGGTCGGTCACACACTCGCCCAACGAGCATGACCATTATGAACTATGAACATTTGATGGTTTATGGTCACAACTGGGATGCACAAACTTGAAAGGATGGATGGTTGGTTTTAAGTTTTGAGACAATTTTTATGGGGTGATTTTTTGCAGGAGTTGCAGTGGAGAGGGTCCACTAAGTTGGCAAAATAGTCCTGTAAAATATTACGGCATTATACTCACGACGTTTTCGCTGGGTGTGAGCAGATAGGTTCTATTTTCGTGAGGCAATTAGCCCTCCAGCCCCGATTTTTCTTTTATAAATACATAAAATTGGATACTCTTTTTGACGATGTATGGGTGTAAATATGATTTGTAATTAGTTTTTTTGGGATTCGTAACTTATACAGGACATGATTAATAGGATGTTTACTAAAATCATTATCATGCAGATTCCCGTTAAATAAAAATATTTTGGTTTCTACATTTGTATAACCTTAAATATTTATTACTACGAACAACAAATACAGATTTTTGTACTCGATGGAATTCAAGTAGATATACCTACAAATTTTAATGCCTTTGATTTTCGCCTTCCTAGGTAGATCCAAGTTACTGAATTTATTGTTTCTCTTTTGAATAATATTTGTTATATATGAACACAAAGAGGCTGTCGACTTTACGTAGAAGTGCGGCGACATTTTAGGAATATTGTGATAATTTGTTTGCACATTGTTTTAAATAAATTGTGATGCTTCATAATTATAATATGACTAGTAATATTATAATAATCCTCTATTATAAATTAGGCAGCAAACTTCAAAAATGTGCCTAAACTATTCTCCCGCAGGCCCGATTTCCATATTTGCAATTTTTTGATTCCAGCTACAGACCAAATGCATTCGTCCACATATGCTTCACGTCCACAGTGGAATGCAACATATAATTGCTTGGTACCAGTTTTTTTTTCATTTCGAACTTATAAGTACGAATGCGCAGAAGTTCACATATTTTGCGATTCTAAGCTGTCAGACGAGTAAAAACACCGAATTCCATCCCGAACGATATCTTTATTTATCTCGTGTACTCAGTCAAAATATTAGGGGGTATTTTCAATCCTTGTTAGGGAATTTTTTCCCAATTTCGCCCACTTGCAACCCCATCGGGCCTGCAACTATAAGACTCATTTAGGAAAAATTTGAACCCCCTAGCAATTTTCGTTCGGCGGCTAGCGTGCTTTCAACAGAGTGACAGACAGACAGATATGGCTAGAACTTTACCACGACCCAGAATATATATACTTTATGGAGTCTCCGATGAATATTTACAAACGGAATGACATATTCACCAAATGTTTAACCGATTTTGGCAAAACTATACATATTATATTTCGTTCCACATTTCAATATACCCCCATACAAATGTCCTTTCCAATTTAAAATTTTTAACATATGTGTTTGACACATACATTTACAGGATACAAAAAGTCTTCCCGTTTTCACTTTTTCACCGAATTAAATTGTATTCGGATAGAAAGTGGAATGTATCATAGAGTCGGCCCCGCCCGACTTTAGCCTTTCCTTACTTGTTATCAATTGCTTTACCTCGGTTAGTGTGATTTCATACTATGAGATATATTTCTTTGTCATTGTAGTCCTTTTTGAACTATCGAGATTTTTGCAAATGCATGTTGCAAGCGTTCATTAAATAACATACATCTTGAGCATGGTTGAAAACGTATACCTCAAAAGAGTGACTTGAAGAAACGGTTTGTCCCTTGAGTTCCCACTTCAGGTTTGACTGTACTTTATATATATATACATATATATATATATATATATATATCATTTAGAACAGAAAACAAGTGTAAAGCAGTGCCTTAAGACCCCAAGTATGTTTGGACTAAATCCGTTGCACGACTTTTTAAGTTGTTTCAGCCATATCCGCCCGTCCGTCCGACTATCTATCTGGCTGACTGGTGTAGACGATAACTCTCGAAAGGAGTTAAGGAATCAGTTCAAACTTTGCACATGTTAATATTTTCCCCAATCTTAGTTTTAGTTTGAAGACACAAATTATCCTGCCCTAAGTAAAATATAATTCTTTATAATTTCCGAATAAGTATCGAATTTGAAATTAAATTGATTTTTTCGTACGTGGAACTGACGTATACCTGTGGTTCAGAATCAAAATCCATCGGCCAAAATTCAATAACTTTTGTTCTAGTTGACATTTTTGAGTTCTGTAAAAAACCAAATTAGACCAGGACCCAAGCATTGTTTTGAGATATTAACATTAAATATCGGGAAATCGGATATATTTCAGAAATCGGCTCAAAGTTGACTACTTTTCGAATTTTTCGATTTTAAAGAAAATTTAAATTTTTTTTTGTGTTCATGTTTTTTTTAACATTTAAATTTTTAATTAAAAAAAAAACTAAAAAAAATTTTTATTTTTTTTTGTTTTACAGATTTTCACGTTTTCAGATTTTGAAAATTGAAAACCTTATTTTCTTTCAACTCATCATCACCACTTGTTTTCTGTTCTAAATGATATATATATATATATATATATATATATATCATTTAGAACAGAAAACAAGTGTAAAGCAGTGCCTTAAGACCCCACGTATGTTTGGACTAAATCCGTTGCACGACTTTTTAAGTTGTTTCAGCCATATCCGCCCGTCCGTCCGACTATCTATCTGGCTGACTGGTGTAGACGATAACTCTCGAAAGGAGTTAAGGAATCAGTTCAAACTTTGCACATGTTAATATTTTCCCCAATCTTAGTTTTAGTTTGAAGACACAAATTATCCTGCCCTAAGTAAAATATAATTCTTTATAATTTCCGAATAAGTATCGAATTTGAAATTAAATTGATTTTTTCGTACGTGGAACTGACGTATACCTGTGGTTCAGAATCAAAATCCATCGGCCAAAATTCAATAACTTTTGTTCTAGTTGACATTTTTGAGTTCTGTAAAAAACCAAATTAGACCAGGACCCAAGCATTGTTTTGAGATATTAACATTAAATATCGGGAAATCGGATATATTTCAGAAATCGGCTCAAAGTTGACTACTTTTCGAATTTTTCGATTTTAAAGAAAATTTAAATTTTTTTTTGTGTTCATGTTTTTTTTAACATTTAAATTTTTAATTAAAAAAAAAAACTAAAAAAAAATTTTTATTTTTTTTTGTTTTACAGATTTTCACGTTTTCAGATTTTGAAAATTGAAAACCTTATTTTCTTTTTTTGACTTTGTCGACTCATTTTAAGAGATTTTCTACTCAGATCTTGTTTTATTAGAAATTGTGGTTTCTTAGCTTTATTATGATAAAGGAAATTTACCAATCTTTTTATCTGTGTACCTACTTTTCATCTTCCAAAGGTGCAACTTCGTGCGGGCAAAAGTTATCCTACAAAAACGGGGAACCCTTCAACCTTTCTAAATATGTATATATTTCGTTAAAGGCTTTTGAAGGAAAAAAATTGTGTTGGTTCAAAGTCAGACATTTGTTCAAAAAACATATTTTTTAAAGTATTTGTTACAAACAAACTATATTTGGCGTCATAATAAAGCTAAGAAACCCCACAATTTCTAATAAAAAAGATCTGAGTACATAACCTCTTAAAATTAGTGAGAAACAGTTCGACAATGTCAAAAAAAGAAAATAAGTTTTTCAATTTTCAAAATCTGTAAAACAAAAAAAATAAAAATTTTTCTTCGCATTATGAACAAATACGTAAAAATATGTTAAAAAAACAAAAACACAAAAAAAATAAAAATTTTAATTTTCTTTAAAATCGAAAAATACGAAAAGTTGTCAACTTTGGGCCGATTTCTAAAATATATCCGATTTCCCGATTTTTAATGGTTATATCTCAAAATAATCCTTCGGTCCTTGTCTAATTTGTTTTTTTACAGAACTCAAAAATGTCTACTACAACAAAAGTTATTGAATTTTGGCCGATGGATTTTGATTCTGAACCACTGTACGACGGGTCTTGCCGTATTCCTCTTATTATTTCATAACCTATAGAACGTACTGTGCAAATAGTAACCATTAAACTCGATAGTTGGGCGAATTATTATAATAAACGGAGTAATACCCAACCATATTAATATTTCAAATGTAGTACATAAAATCGGTGAAGAATGAACAAACCTTTATCAAAAAATCTTAATTTTACCATTGTAAAATTAGCGATATCTCGCGAAAAATTTAGTTTTTTCTAAATAAAATACGCATGAAATAATTTTATGAGAAGAATACATACACAAACTGCCAAAAGTACAAGCTAGTGAAGTCAATAAGCACACCGATTGACATGGAATGGAATTTGTGATTTGTATATTTGAGTTTTCTCTCATTGGAAAAACAGAAAACGAGCGAATACAGGAACACCTCAAACTGCCTGGCTATTTTGAATATTTACAGATTGGGTTCTGACGATGATCTAAAGTTCTCTGTTAGTTTATTTGCTCTTTTATTAGCCTTCATTTAAAAATAAATCTCGTTATACCCTACACCACTTCGTGGTCTAGTTTATAAGTTAGTTTCGCGCCAAATGTTTGTAACACTAAGAAATAATGGAGCTAGACCCACCTTTAAGTATACTGATCGGCTTAAAATCACCAGCTGAGTCGATTTAACGATGTCTGTCCGTCCGTCCGTCCGTCTGCTGACCATCTAAGCTTGTTCGCACTCTACACGTCGCAATTGTTGTCCGATTGTCATGAAACTTGGCAGAAGTAATTTTTTCTGGCCAAGGACCATAGGTATTGAATTTGGAGGAAATCGGTTCCGATTTAGATATAGCCCCCATACAAATGTCGCTCCCTATTTCACTTCTTCCGCTTTAGAAACCACATATTGTACCCGATTTTCTTTAAAATTGGCACAACATCTCATAATCCAACTATCAACACGTATGCAAAAATTGGGTAAGATCGGTTCAGATGTAGATATAGCCCCCATACAAATGTCGCTCCCGATTTGACATTTTCCGCTCTAGAAACGACATATTGTACCCGATTTTCTTTACATTTTGCAGAACATCTTAGAATCGAACTAGAAACACGTATGCAGAAATTGGGTAAGATCGGTTCAGATTTAGATATAGCCCCCATACAAATGTCGCTCCCTATTTCACTTCTTCCGCTTTAGAAACCACATATTGTACCCGATTTTCTTTAAATTTGGCACAACATCTTATAATCCAACTAGAAACACGTGTGGCTAAAGTGAACTAGATCGCTTCAGATTTAGATATAGCCCCCATACAAATGTCGTTCCCGATTTGATTTTTCCCGCTCCAGAAATCACATATTTTCTTTAAAATTGGCACAACATTTTATAATCTAACGAAAAACACCTATGGTGAAAGTGGTTAAGATCGGTTCAGATTTAGATATAGCCCCAATACAAATGTTGCTCCCAAATGTTTAACCGATTTTGGCCAAACTATACATTTTATATTTCACCTATTTCGTTCCAGATTTCAATATACCCCACACAAATGTCCTTTCCGATTTAACTTTTTTTGTCAAACACATACATTTACAGGATACAAAAATCCTTCCCGTTTTCACTTTTTCACCGAATTAAATTGTATTCGGATTGAAAGTGGAGTGTATCATAGAGTCGGCCCCGCCCGACTTTAGTCTTTCCTTACTTGTTTTCCTTTTTGATTTTTTATATTTTTGACGAACATACATATAGAGAATATTATCAACGACACATTTCGAGAATTAATAAAAAAATATACATTATGGACAATAGGCTGACAGATTTCAATTCAATGCTTCAATTTTGCGTACCTATTTGTGTACCTATTTTTTCCGAAAATTTCCAAAATGTTTGACTCTCCGTGCCTTATTTAGCTAACCTCTGTTTTCGTATGTTTTTTTTTCTTTTGCCAAGGAAAGTAGTCTCCTTGATAGAGAATATTACGCTGTGATGTGATGTCGTCGACATCACCATGGCCGACCACCCTATGAATTTTCGATGTGACAAATGATTTGTCAAATTGAGCTCATATGATTTTTTGTGAAAAATGACCAAATTAAGTGTCATTCTATGTATGAGACTATTAACGTTAACTACCAGCAAAGGTGTTAAGATATTTGTCTATGAAAACATAATCATAATGACCTTTTCGACGGCGACAAAAGGAGGTGGGGATTTGCCAAACATTTTGTATGTCCAGGCAGCAATGTGACCACAAAGGAGTTGGAGAGCTGATGATGGTGATGATGAGTTGGGGTGGGGTGGGATGACTGTGTGTTGGGTGGTTGTTTTTCTTATTTCCTGTGGATATTATTAATTAAATGAGGCTTCTTCGTCGTCTTGCCCTGTGGACCTTTGTTCCTTTTCGGTGGCGAATGATGTCGTAACTAGTTTGTAAATGTTTGCACAAAACACCAAACTAAGTCATTTACATTTATCATTGCCAGTGGTGGCTGAGTTGCCGGCAAGAAGACACCCGCCAACCCACCAACCTGACTTAAGTAAGACACCCGGATGATGGTTGTTATTACTAGGAGATTCTATGTGCTGCTTACGCGCGTGTATGTACAGTGTTGGCATTGTCAGCCAGCGGCGGAAAGGAAGTGGTGGTGTGAAGAATGTTTTCTAAACTAGAAGGCCTTCTTTATTCTTAAGACGCAGGCCTGTTGAAATAATAATAAATATTCGGCTTCCAGAAGATACATTGATGTGAGATTGTATTTGGAATTAATTCTATATCTTTTGAACGGAAAGAGATATCTTAACGATATCATCTGAGGAAGGGGCATGAATACACAAATCTCTTAAATTAATTGGGGTACACATATATTTAAGAAATATCCTGGCCATTTAAAAATAATTGTAATTTTTGGCAATCATTTCAAAACATAGCTGAGGTAATCAAATTCGAAGGGTCCCCCAGTGGTCCCCATACCAACTAGAGGCCCTGATCTTTGCAAATCATCTGAAAAACACCCCTGTTCTAATTATGTGAAATTTCATCAAGATAGCTTCTTCCGTTCAAAAGTTACAGAATTATTTCCAAGAAATACCTTGTCATGGTGATTTATATATTCGGGCTTCTCAAAGGCCCCTTCCTCGTCTGGCCTTTTGCAATTCTCCTTCCTCTGTTTTTGTTAAGCAATGTTGTTGAGTATGCTCTGCTCTGCCGCAAGAAGGATATGTTAGTCATTCCTTATGTTAACATTGGTATTTCTCATGAGAATTTTAATCATTCCACATGAATAATGACCACATTCAATATGGATGGCATTCTCGTTTGGCTCAAGCAGGACGCAGTGGATGGATGGATGTGGATGTGTGTGGAGTAGAGTAGAGGTTGGTCCTAGATATTATCACATCTATTTCGTAATGATTGTTAAGGTGTTTCTGGCCGTTTCAATATCTCATCCTACGGCTTTCCCTTCTGGCTCCCCATGACGATGGCTAAAGTATGCTTAACATTTGTGGAGATGAGTTATTTCAACAATTCATTGATATTAATAACACTTTGGATGGGTGTGTGCGTGCGTGTTGTCCTTGTTGACCATTGTTTATCCTTTTTCTCCAACGCTTTGGTTTCTTTGATATGAAGTTAATCGATTGGGTTTTGGGATTTCCTACGAAGTGTGGCGGCCTCATATACTTCCACTCTATTTGAATGACTCTAGCGAGACTTCCTGGTGTCGGGAAGGGAAGGGATTGCAAACGGAATGAATTATGTGTGAAAATATGTTCGATATGAACTTTTGGCCCTTCGGTTGAAAGCGTGTGTGTGTCTGTGTTTGTGTTTATTTTAGGCGTTTATTAGATTGTGTTTAACACTGATAGTTTCTGTTTCTGTTCAATTAATGTTATAAATAACCTCAGAGGCTGTTGTTGGTGGCGGTTGGCTGGTTGGTTGGTTAATAGCCCAGTGTGTTGCGTATATTTATCGCAATTTAATTATTTTAATTAAGATTTCAATCTAAATGAAATTCAGACACAAATATTTACACGTAGTCGAGGAATTTCATTGGACTTTGTGATATTATGGTTATTTGGAATTTGAAGATTGAATTATATTATATATGTGGGAGAATGTATAGATAGTTACCAAATTATTATATAGTATACCTGTACATTAGTATCATTATTCATACATAACATTGGGGGGGGGGAATATTCACAAAAATTTGGTTGAAAAGTCTGGACAATAGTAATTTTTGTGGGGGATTTGAGTTCAGCGATGAAAAATTAATAAATTTATTAATTTCCATTTATAGTCATTTTCTTTTTAAAATTTGTTCAATTGTTTAAGTATATATGAGCCATTGATAGCTGCGATTGTTTTGAAAGTTTGTGTTTGTATTCTTCACATAAAAATATTGTATACGTATTTTTGGAAAAAAAAATTGAAATTTTTTTTCACTAGTTATGACCAATTTAACAGTAAAAAATACTACTTTTTTCAAAAGGTGTGTTCATTCAATCGCTTGTACCTCCTGAAACACTTGACCGATTTTAATGTGTTATACCTCGTTTTGAAGGTAATTTCAATTACTTCTTTTTGCAATTTTAATTCTTTTATTTTGATTTTCGAAATGATTACACCAATTCATTTTGTTGAAATTCTATTTTTTTATTTTTAAGCGACTGTGTGAGTTTGAAAGTGGTGAAATGATAGCTTCTGGGGTATAGAGAGTGTATTTTCAGATACAGTCGTTTGGTTGGTTGTATTTCCATCCTATTTTAATTTCAAAAGTATAAATTTTGAAAATACCTTATCTCTCACGTACGCAGTATAAGACAACTTCATGATTCTACCATTTTTTGTCGTAAAAGCAACAAAATAAAGTACAAATTTGGAAGAAAAAATATTTTACGTGGCTATGCAGTCAGAGGAATGTATACACCGAATTCCATGATTCTATCAGCGGCCATTTTGTTGGTACCATTTTTATCCCCTTTTTCCAATTTTGCCCCCTCAAGAGTACGACTATTTTAAATCTCTTTATTTGACGTATCTACATAATTAGAGGGATGTCCACACCGAATTTCATCATTCTAGCTGTATTCGTTTAGTCTCTACTATTTTTATCCCCTGTAGCCATTGTATCCCTTGAAAGTACGAATTTGGAAAAAAAACGTTTTATTTTTCGTGTCTACGCAGTCAGAGGAATGTATACTCCGATTTTTATGATTTTAGCTGCGGTCATTTGGTAGGTACTATTTTTATCCCCTGTTTCCATTTGAACCCCAAAAAGTACGAATTTTGGAAAGTTCTTTTATTTTACGTGTCTACGCAATCAGAGGAACATATACATCGAATTTCATTTCTCTAGGTGCAGTCGTTAGGTTGGTACTATTTTTATCCCTCTATCCCCATTTAACCCCTTAAAAGTACGAGTTTAGTATTTTCAGTCCTTGTGAGGGAGAATTTTTTCCCTCTGGGCCGATTTCGCCCACATTCAATCTCAACCGATCTACAAACATAAGACACATTTAGGAAAATTTTGAACCTCCTTCTGAAAGAGGAGACCAAAAAAAATATACGTGTGTCGGCGTTTTTTTAGATAACATCGGAATTTAAT